>JAUIMM010000250.1:1800000-1952500 GCA_031769625.1 Taudactylus pleione
TGCCAACACCTGGAAGAGATATATGAAGAGGATGTATATATTGTCTTCCCGTTTCCACTCACCCGCTACCATTAGCCCACCGGTCCAAGTTCCAGCAGTTGTAGCCTATATAGATCCGAGCGTGACATTTTAGAACACTTAATAAAAGGCACCAATCAACTATATTTAATGCCTAACGGACATCTAAAGATACAAGTATGGATGGGATATGATTTAATTTAACCCACTGAATAAGGTACAAAGAGTGTCTTTTAAAGTCATGTGTTTGCCTTGCCATAATGAATCCTACTTGACCTCATGTGATAAGGCTTGGCAGGAGGGGATATGGTTAGCAATGATCTTGGGCTCTAACCTCAAATCCATATAATAAACAAGTATATTGACCTGTAGCTCTTACAATTGGTTAGACCCTTCCTTTTCTCTATGAATCAGTAATATTTGAACTTCAATAAGCTCAGCAGAGCGATTTTAAGACCCTCCAGTAAAGCATTAAATAGAAAATGAATATATGGAATCCCCAAACTCATACCTTTTGTAGAAACATCTATCAGGACCTTGGAGCTTTACCGCTTTAAAGATTTTAATTAGACTCAAAATCTGTTTTTCACATACAGATGACTTTAAATCCCTGAAAGAAATAACAAAATATTGGAGCAAAGTGAGTCTATGGCCTTAAATCCATCAGATACAGTGTAGTAAAATATGGAAAACATAGTTTTAATGTCATAAGGGGTATGTTCAAAGGGTCTATCAGAGTACTTAAACAAGACTATTATTTTGATAAAGTATGTATGTCAGTTTTCACTACATTGATCAGGTCGACACGAGAATGCTGACATGATCAAACTGTTGACAAATCAACCTTGGTGATCTAGTGACTTCTTACCCGCTCCCAGCGGCAGCAACTCCTGCACCTACTTTCGTTTACTGGCAGTCATGTGAGAAGCAGTCTGGTGGCGACGTCTTAGCAGTGGTGTTCCGGTGAGTATTCTACCCCTCTATGCCTAACCCTAATCACTAATCCTCCCTCTAGCACTTAACCTTAAGCCCCCAGCAGCCTAACCCTATCCCTCTTGGCGGTGCCTTAACCTATGCGTTGGCATCCTCACAGAGCAACATTTCAGATGTCAACATTGTGCACATGTTAACATTCTGAAGATGTGAACACGATGCCCATCGACATGTTGAACCATGTCAAAATTGTGTAGTTGGCATTATAAATGTCGACATGGTTACTGTAGTCCATCTGACTGGATACCGTACCGGTTACCAGCTTGTCCACAACTTTGCAGGAAATATGGTCTTTAATACCAAACACAAAATCCTTTTTCATTTCCTTAGTAATATAGTGTCCTACTGTATAAGAGCATCCCACGGAAGTGAGTCATTCAACTGCCAAAGGCCTAAATGAGAACCCTACAGTCTCCCTCTTTATAAATAAAACAAAGATATGCTGATCAGATCCTGATACAGGTATATACTGTACTCATACTGTACAGGTATATACTGTACTCATATTATTTAGGCTGCCTTTGAAAAAGTCAGTACTGAAATATGTTACATGCACTTCAGAAAAATAGGATTTGTACTCATAATTAATGTAGTAGATAATGTTAGTCTGCACTCATTGATAGGTAATCTTTCCAGCATTGGGGTCATTTTGATGCTAAAATCTCCTCACATATTAAAAGTGATTTGTAAAGTAGTATAATACAGATGTGTCCTCCTACATCTATCCTCAATACGCCACGTAGCACTACATGCCGTCAGGTCCCGTGCAAATTTGCTAGCGCCGGGCGTCTTTTTTTTGCTGAAAATGCGTCTTAGTTGCATTGCAATGTGACTAGGACGCACCGACAGACCATGCTGATTCATTTGATATGCAACACTTGTATATCTGTGTCCGAAGTACAAAGATTCTATGGTGAGCCTTGAAAATTCCATACTTCATTAAATGCAAAAACCGTTGGGGTGGTTGGAGGGGTCTTTTACCTCTATGATTAAGAATACTCCTAGATCATGGTGGATGTCCACTGAACTTGAATTAAGTAAACACAAGGGAGTTGAAACTCTATCGATTTGAGCAATATGTATTTGTTTTTTTTCCATGTATCCTCCAATGTGAAATAATATGATTACAAAAGGATAGGGAATCACACAATGCTTTGAAAGTAATATTTTTTATTATTATTATTTAACATTTCATTGTTAGTTTTATTGTTAAAACACAGATCCTGTACTTTGACTCTATGGGCTCAGTCCAATTAACTTATCCCTGCACGCGAGGGGGGTGAGTAGGGGGGTGAGTTGCCGTTGCAAAAGCATCGAAATTCACCCCCCCTCTCCCCTCGCAGCCATTTCTCAACCCAGATTTGTGGATTTTTGTAAGCAGCCCTATGGGCCTATATGCAACTGTGCACTTTATCCAGCTGTTTTTAAAAAATATATAAGAATGATAAAAAAATATATATAAAGTATTCTTAAGTAGGTTTACTTGAGTAGAGTGCATTCTTATTTAATGTTGTTTAATTGTAATAAGTGTAATGATTGCAATGGGAAAATTCTAGATGCACAAGGACACAGAGCTCAGATTTCATCAATTATATACTGATTGTGAATGAAGAAACTATAATCATATTCAGTACTTTGAATAAACTGCCTTGAGGAATATATTTACATCATCTTTTAGAAAATAATGCAACAATGTCATTACCGAACATGCATGTGACTGCAGATTATACAGATTCATTGAATGGAAATGCATTATAGTAGAATACATACAGAGACAGGAAATTCTTACCATACTGCTCTTACTAGATCATACAACAAAGCACATATGCAGCAGATTTCAAAGGTACAGAGAACAAAAATAAACAACAATAAAGGAAACTAGTCACTTTTATTGTATAGGATAAACACATAACAGTTTGAAGTTGATGGATTCATCATAATATATTTGTTCCCCAGTGCAATATATAAGGAATAGTTAAAGATGACACTTTATTTGTGCAGCGTGGGTGACTGTCAGCATGGCAATGTAAAAGAGCCCCAAAGACCTTGATCTACAATAGGCATCATTTTGTATATTTTAAGGCAATAAAAACAAAAATCTCACACAGAACTTGAATACTAATGTACTTTACAAAAAACCACAACACATACAATCTTAAACCCAGAAGTTTACTGAGCAATTATTATATTATTTACTATTCAATTATATTTATCCTAAATATGTAAATGACAGCTACGTAACAAATAATAAACAGTGTACATTGATGTAGAGTTGAATGTACACAGATTTCCACAGTGTATCACGCAGGGGTGTATTAACAGCCAAGGGGGTGTGTGTGCAGCGGGCGCTCTCCTCTGAACAGAGGGCCCCCCAAGTCTCGTATCTTACCTTATGCCGGCAAGCAGGTCCTCCTCCTGTGCCATCTTCCAAGTGATATTCGGGTCCGAGAAGATGGCACATGAGCACAAGAGAGCAAATGCTCTGGTACAGTGTTTGCCTTCACTATGCAGCACCATCTTCCCAAATATGTCACCACTGGGAAGATGGCACCATGGAGGAGTAGAAACCAGCTTTACAAGGTAAGGTAAGTATATTTTGGGTGCAGGGTGTGTGGTGCGGGGCCTCCCTGGACGCCTATGATATCATGTCTGTTTCACAATATACCTGATTTGGGAACCAAATGTAGGCAAATACAAGGAATGTAGAGTTGTGTGCATTTCTCCTTTTGTGACTGAAGGGGGTAACTGGGCTGTAAAGGGACAATCTCATGTAGGCTAAGCTCAGAGAGGGTGTGTTGATTATATTGTGAACTACTGTATGTGGAGTTGGATGAAAGAGTAAAAATGCTTATTTCCAGGTGTATTATTTGTACAAAGAATAAACTGGTGCAAGTGTGCCCTGCAGATGATAATGAGTATCAAACAGCGGATGGATATGGGGCTGATTCTTTCATTCATACAACTCTGAATATAATAAATTAGTTCCGTGCACATGTTGCAGGAGTAATTACGGCTGACGTTAATGATTGGAGACAAAGGACAAAATTTACAAAGCGGCGGGTTCTAAACCCCAGCGGTTTGGTGGCGGTTTGATGGCAGGTTCTATTCTAGATCCCGGGGGTTTGGTGGTGATTTTGCAGCAGTTTCTAAATGTTCTGTTCTATTCTAAAATGTGTTTTGCAGGCAGTTTTGGCCTTTGTAAATCTGCATATAGCAAAACCGCCGCCAAACCACAGTCAAAACACATGTTAGAATAGAACAGGGCTGTCATTTAGAAACCGCTGCAAAAATCGCCACCAGACCCCTGGGGTTTAGAATAGATTAGAACCCGCCACCAAACCCCCGGGGTTTAGAACAGAATAGAAACCACCACCAAACCGCCGGGGTTTAGAACAGAATAGAACCCGCCAGCAAACCGCCGGGGTTTAGAACAGAATAGAACCCGCCAGCAAACCGCCGGGGTTTAGAAACCGCCGCTTAGTAAATTTTGCCCAGAGGCTGACTTAATAGACAGATTTTATACCAATCTTGTCTGTAAGTGCTCCATTATTCAAATTATTAATTATAAAGTTGGATGAGAGCATGATATTACACTTTAATATTTTAGTTTGTGTCAGGACATTATACACACTAGACCCCATTTATAAACGAAAGAAAATACCAGCAGTATCACTGTGATACAAACGAAAATGCCACAAGTATTTATCAATACTTACCCCTCCGGCGAGATTCAGCAAAGTCCTCCTCATCGGCGGGGTCCTCCACTCACCTGCTCGCACTGGTGTAATGCACATGCACAATGGTCTGTCTGCACATGTGCATGACAGGGGGACCCGGCAGTGCCTGGAAGGCTTCGCTAAAGCCAGAAAGGCAGCGCGGGGTCACCATTGCCGGCAATAGGGAGTGCAATGCTCTCGCCATCTAAAAGATGGAGAGAACGATGCTTGATAAACAGCGGTAATCTACCCTCAGTGCACATGTCAGCATAATGTAACAAAACAAGCACCAGGGGGCAGGAATCCAGGTGTTGAGTATGTCCTAATGATGCACTGTGCCTTTCTATACAGCTGATGCCTCTCCTGCATGGTGGAAAAGATGCCGTCGGGCCAGTAATTATGCTGCCCCCTTGGCCTTGCACCCTCAATGGAGGTACTGGTCACACACCCATCATTACGGCCCTGGATCCCTACCACACTAACTAGCAATATCACTGGATTTATTTGGTGCACCATGCAGGTTCTAACAATTACTTAAACCTGTATTTAGAATAGGGATGAGCAAAAGTATTGAGTGTAGAATTTACCAAGTTTCTCCACTGGAATTTGTCACTATTTCACACAGAATTCCTGCTTCAAACCACACCACAGAGCAGGAGAAATTCTATTCAGCAGATATGGAATTAACAAATATAGGGCCTGATTCAGATAAGTACAGTATGCTATGACGATGTTTTAGCAGTAGAGCAATTATCGGCTATTTGCGCATGTATCTGAGTCACACTGCACATGCGTCAAAGTCCATCACTGTAGTGGCAAGCAGGGACTTTTATTAACAGAGTGATTGACATTTAAGAGCAATTTGACTTATGGAACGGGGTGTGCCGGCAAAATCACAGGTGTGTCGTGACTATTTTCAGGGCGTGTTGCTGCCGTCTGAAATGAGACACCAGAGCCATATTTTGAGCATACGAAACCGCAGACGCAGGAATTGGACCTGTATGCACAAAACATGGCTCTGGTGTCTCATTTTAGATGGCCATTCTGCACAACCCTAGGGTTACTAGGAAGGCGATTAAAAGAGGATCTGAATATGTGGCTGTGTTTTAGTACATAGTTGCTCTGATTTGCGATGGTGCCTGTGAATGTTTTCATACACATCCCGCCGTCTATAACATTAGCATATTTTCGCATTTCCCCTGAATACAAAGTCGCAGTGTGGGCAATAGCGTGCTTCTCTGAATCAGGCCCATAGTACTGAATAGCAAATCATAATCGAACTTAGGGCCTGATTCAGAGCCGTTCGCTATTTGCGGTCGTTCGTTCAAAAACAAGGGGTGGCTATTCAAATGATCCGTTCGCAAATTGCAGTCTGTTCACACCTCTAAGTCTGAACGAGCGAGCAAAACATACGCTCGTTTATTTGTTAAAAACGCCCCCTGGCCGCTCGCACCATACGTCATGTCCGCTATTTATTAGATTAATCGAGTACATCGACCAGCGTATGAACTGCTCGCTATTCTTGTGGTTGGTTTTTGCTACCACAATTTTGCGAACAGTTCTGGCTTAAAAAAAACCCAGTGACGTGGTCAATGACGCTGCTGTTTTAAATATGCACACCCATAAAACGCCCGTTTTGACCTTTAAGCACGCCTGCGTTCTGATTTCCACTCCCCGTTTTCAAGCACCTTCCCCTGTTACCACCCACATACGCCTCATCCTGTCACTCAAATTATCAGGCATTCGCTATTTTGCAAGCACATGAATTTCGGCCGCACTGACTGGTTCGCGCATGCGTATAACGATCCGTACGCATGCGCAGATGTGCGAACATCGCTCGGAACGAGCGTACTGCCGCTAGCGAGTGGCTCTGAATGAGGGCCTTAAACATTATATTTTGCTACTAAATTGCATATTGCGTTGTGAAATCAGGTTTGGGAGAAATTCTGCCACAATTTTACTCGTTTCTTCTTTCAAGATTTTTCTTGATGCTGTGGCTGGATAAGAACACAAGTGGCACACTCTGGGTATGCATGGATGCACTTATAATGATGAAATGCATAATAATCTATATTTAATGCACTGGAATTCTCTCCACTATTAAACTATTCATAAATGGCCTTGGGTCCCCAAAAGCATTTTGCACATATTATTTCTGTAAATCAGTAGACTGTATTGTCATGCTGGCAATCTTCTGCATGGTCACTGAGTGAAACAATATGCAATATCAATGATATCATAACTAATAAGCACATTTTAAATAGAGATGTGCGCAGACCCCAGAGTTTTGGTTTTGGTTCTAAATCGAAGGCGTGTTTTGTTTTTGGATTTCTTTAAAAATTGATAAAAACATGTAACTTCTACTTGTTTTTGTTCCTATAGTATTATTAACATCGATAACATTACTTTCCAGCAGAGGCATAACTGGGGTTGATGGCGCCCAGGGCAAATTACTGTAAAATAATAAATAAGCCTCACTCACCTTCACTTCCTGGCTTCATACTGTACCTCACTCACATAAATAACCCTCACTCTCCATCACTTCATGGCATCATACTGTACCTCACTCACATAAATAACCCTCACTCACCATCACTTCCTGGCTTCATAATGTACCTGACTCACATAAATAACCCTCACTCACCATCACTTCCTGGCTTCATACTGTACCTCACTCACATAAATAACCCTCACTCACCATCACTTTCTGGCTTCATACTGTACCTCACTCACATAAATAACCCTCACTCACCATCACATCCTGGCATCATACTGTACCTCACTCACATAAATAACCCTCACTCACCATCACTTCCTGGCATCATACTGTACCCTACTCACATAAATAACCCTCACTCACCATCACTTCCTGGCTTCATACTGTACCTCACTCACATAATTAACCCTCACTCACAATCACTTCCTGGCATCATACTGTACCTCACTCACATAAATAACCTTCACTCACCATCACTTCCTGGCTTCATTCTGTACCTCACTCACATAAATAATCCTCACTCACCACCACTTCCTGCCATCATACTGTACCTCACTCACATAAATAACCCTCACTCACCTTCACTTCCTGGCTTCATACTGTACCTCACTCACATAAATAACCCTCACTCACCTTCACTTCCTGGCTTCATACTGTACCTCACTCACATAAATAATCCTCACTCACCATCACTTCCTGGCATCATACTGTACCTCACATAAATAACCCTCACTCACCTTCACTTCCTGGCTTCATACTGTACCTCACTCACATAAATAATCCTCACCATCACTTCCTGGCTTCATACTGTACCTCACTCACATAAATAATCCTCACTCACCATCACTTCCTGGCATCATACTGTACCTCACTCACATAAATAACCCTCACTCACCTTCACTTCCTGGCTTCATACTGTACCCCACTCACATAAATAACCCTCACTCACCTTCACTTCCTGGCTTCATACTGTACCTCACTCACATAAATAATCCTCACTCACCATCACTTCCTGGCTTCATACTGTACCTCACTCACATAAATAACCCTCACTCACCTTCACTTCCTGGCTTCATACTGTACCTCACTCACATAAATAATCCTCACTCACCATCACTTCCTGGCATCATACTGTACCTCACTCACATAAATAACCCTCACTCACCTTCACTTCCTGGCTTCATACTGTACCTCACTCACATAAATAATCCTCACTCACCATCACTTCCTGGCATCATACTGTACCTCACTCACATAAATAACCCTCACTCACCATCACTTCCTGGCATCATACTGTACCTCACTCACATAAATAACCCTCACTCACCATCACTTCCTGGCTTCATACTTTACCTCACATAAATAACCCTCACTCACCATCACCTCCTGGCATCATACTATACCTCACTCATATAAATAACCCTCACTCTCCATCACTTCCTGGCTTCATACTGTACCTCACTCACATAAATAACCCTCACTCACCATCACTTTCTGGCTTCATACTGTACCTCACTCACATAAATAACCCTCACTCACTATCACTTCCTGGCATCATACTGTACCTCACTCACATAAATAACCCTCACTCACCATCACTTCATGGCATCATACTGTACCTCACTCACATAAATAACCCTCACTCACCATCACTTCCTGGCTTCATTCTGTACCTCACTCACATAAATAATCCTCACTCACCACCACTTCCTGGCATCATACTGTACCTCACTCACATAAATAACCCTCACTCACCTTCACTTCCTGGCTTCATACTGTACCTCACTCACATAAATAACCCTCACTCACCTTCACTTCCTGGCTTCATACTGTACCTCACTCACATAAATAACCCTCACTCACCATCACTTTCTGGCTTCATACTGTACCTCACTCACATAAATAACCCTCACTCACCATCACTTCCTGGCATCATACTGTACCTCACTCACATAAATAACCCTCACTCACCATCACTTCCTGGCATCATACTGTACCTCACTCACATAAATAACCCTCTCTCACCAACACTTCGTGGCTTCATACTGTACCTCACTCACATAAATAACCCTCATTCACTATCACTTCCTGGCATTATACTGTACCTCACCTACAGCAATATCCCTCACTCGCCACACTCGCCATCACTTCCTGGCATCATACTGTAACTCACAGATATTTCCTTTACTCACCATCGCTCCTGGCATCATACTGAAACTGACTCACAGTAATCTCCCTTACTCACCATCACTCCTGGCATCTACTGTAACTGATTCACAGTAATGTCCCTTACTCACCATCACTCCTGGCATCATACTGTAACTGACTCACAGTAATATCCCTTACTCACCATCACTTCCTGGCATCATACTGTAACTCACCCACAGAAATAACCCTTACTCACCATCACTGTAGCTGTTTGGTATTTATGATTTAATCTCATGCTTTACAATTTGCGGTGGGCTGACTGATTAATTTGGTACAAATTTTTGATCCATGTACATTTTTATTGCCTTTTGTAGAAGGCCAAAGCGCTTTCTGAGAGCAGCTGGTATAGGGGATGTCAACTCCTTATATTAGGGAAGTATACAAATATAAAATGTTACCAGCACTAGAAACATAAATACACTGAAAGTGGATAGTTTGGGTTCAAATAAACTAAAACATTTATTATAATAAAATAAAAATCACCAGTATACAATACACACGTGTCTTTTATAAAACTCTAAAAAAATTTAAAAATCCTCTATCGGACCAATTATCTCAGTCTAGATTAATCTGAATCTTCATAATAACAATCTAGATACTCTCTTTATGTCCATATATTCCCCTATTAGCAGCAGGATTAGTTACCGGGTCCAGGAATCAAAGATGTCGTACAGTGCCTTAGCAGCGTTGTTTGCACAGATTGGGCTGATGTAATTCCACTTGTTCCAAGGATCATGGATACCATACAGTCCCTTAGCAGCGTTGTTTGCACAAAGATGAGCTGATGTATGTCCACCGGGTGTCTTTAAGGTGCACACTGCTGCTGCAGGAGACCAGGTCCCGACGCTGGCGCAGGAGGGAGAAGACACCGCTTCAGAAGTTGAGTATTTACTAATTAAGCTCACATTTTGTTTTCCTATTAAAATATAATTTGATGCACTATGGTGCGCCACTTGCATTTTACCAAAGTGAATTTGGGTCTAATAAGGGCAGGACTCTGATCTTTTCATTCATTGTGATCTTGTTGCAAGAGGTTCAGCTGTGGAACTCATTGAAGTGCTTGAGACTTGGAACCCCAAAGTAATCCAAGCCAGGACTCAGTTCGACTCGAAACCCCAAAGTTCAGGTGTGTTCGGTTTTCAGCAAAACCGATTCGCTCATCTCTAGGTTTAAGTAGAGATAAGCAGTTTGATTTTGACTCTGTTCTTTTCGCCAACTTAACACAAGATCGGATCTGAAAACATCATCTTATTGGTTATCCAAAACACGTGACAGCAGGATAACCAATAAGATGACATTTTAATTTCTGAACGTAACCGATTCAAGACTGAACCACTCATCTCTAATTTTAACATGTAACATGTATTTTTAATAGATTATCTGTCTGGGCTTCATTAATTTCGAGACCCCAGGGTTTGACTTTGCTGTCAAGAAATGCTTAACTTTTCAAATGAGGGCTATCATACATTAGAAGAATGTAAGCTCTCACGAGCAGGGACCTCTTCCCTCATGTGCTTCTCTTTACATTTTCTTCTACTCTTTACTCCCCATTAGGGCACCTAACACGTGACTGCCAACTCCCGGCTGCTTATTGTGAGTGTTTAATCGCTATTTCAGCAATGTATATAAGTCGTGTCCTTGTCCTGCACTGTAATGTACTGTAAGTTACTTGTTTCTTGTTCACCTATTAGTTCTAGGTACTATGTAAGGCGCTGCGGAACACTTGTGGCACCATATAAATAAAGGATAATAATAATAATAATTAGGGGAAGTTATGTCTTGGGGGGTTGGGTATGACATCCTGGCGGTCAGGATGCAGCTGGTCAGAATACCAACAGCGGCATCCAGGCAGTCAGAATCTCGACACCCATAAGGAAAGAAGGTAAGACTAACCCTTACCCCTAACCCTCCCTCCCCAGTGCCTAACCCTAACCTCCCCCTCCCCGCACCCTAAACTTAACACTCCCTCTCCGGTGCCTAAACCTAACCTCCCCCCTAGTGCCTAAACCTAACCTCCCTCTTCCACCACCCTAAACCTAACCCTCCACCCTAATGCCCAACCCTAACTGACACTTTCAGGATTTCGGCGCCAGTATTTCGTCCATCGTTATACCACACGCCGGGATGCTGATTACATCCCGTCTTTGATGGTGGCCACAACTGATTTTTTGCTCTAATAGAATATGATATTCTATATTTTTCTTTATTTTATATCATAATTGTTTATCATGTATGCTGAAACATTTTTTGAAAATGTAAATGTTCATCTAGAATTTGTTTTGTATTGCAAATTTTCTTTACATGTCTCTCAATCTATATTTAACAACTTGTAAGTTTAGGACCTAATTCAGTTGAACACAAGTAGCAGTATTATATCAACCGTGACTTACACTTTTCATTTGCGTGCATGCAAGTCTTTTGGTATTGTGCTTCTTTTCTAACATGCAACTTGGGCTTAGAAAAAAGGGATTTGCCCTCCAGCACACTGTAGCAAAATCAACAAAAAATACTTAAATCCTACATGATAATAGAGATTCAGAGGTATTAGTTACATACATTTGCAAATATATGAATAAGCGCCAGGCCAATCGTCAAGGCTCCTCTATACTGGCGTCCCTAACATTAAGGGGTTCACGTCCGAGAAGCAAGGTACCCCAAAAAAATTCCAGCCAAGAACCATCCCCAGGACATCACACGTGTGGGTATGTTGACATATATTGTGGCCATAATAACTGGCAAAATCGCTCCTTATTGGAGGGACATGACTTGCGGGTACCGAAACTCTGGTGCATGTTGCGATATAATGATAAATGATGATGGGTGCAGGGCTGTTCTGTTGCTTGCAAGGAACGCCGGTTCATGGGCACTCCATTCCTGCTTCCTACCTGGGATCTGTCTTGGCCTGGCCACGCAGTACAGACAAAGGCCTGGATTGCGAGGATCTGTGCCCATATCTCATCTGTTGTGAGCCTGTCAGGCCTCTTTGCAGTAATTGTCTGACCTGCACATGCTGAGGGATCTTCCAGTTTGGCGCTCCATGGTGGATTTCTGGTGGTCGTAGGAGTTGCAGGTGTCTCTCCCTTGTTTGTGATTCTTTCTTTCCTGCACCTTCTCCATACACTCTTGTGTCTGTTCCCTTACCCCAATCTTGGTCCCACTGTCCCCCACGCTATGTCTTCCCTTTTCCTACCTACTCTTACACAAGTCAGTGCCCTTGCGCATGTAGCCAGGCATAATGCCTCAGGACTGCTGTGCCTCAACCTAGTGGAGACAATCAAGACATCTGGATTGCAGCTGCCTCTATTATTTTAATAACTTGTCTCTTCATAACCATCTGATGAGCATGTAAGAGACATAGCGGATCTGATAGATCTTTTGAGCATGAGGGGAATTCTGATGGCATATGTGGAAAACTGGTATTTAAGGGGCATTAAAAGAGGGCTGATGGGTATATAGAGAAATTTGATGGCCATTTAATAGACATGGGTGGGACTTCTGATTGACATGAAAGGAACATGTGGTGATGTCTTATGGTCATACAGGGAGATCTGAGGAGCTTTTAAGAAAATTGTGTACAGGTCCCATGGCATATATGGAAATCTGTGTACAGGTCCCATGGCATATATGGAAGTCTGATGAGCATATAAGAGACAAGAGACAAGGAAGCCTGATTGAAAGGCACATATGAGGAGGTCTGATAGGCATTAAAGGGAATTGTTGAGGCCTGATTGGCATGTAAGTGGTACATGGGGAGATTAATGGCATGTAGGGGAGTTTTATAGTACATGTGGGGACTGAGGGCATGTGTAAATCAGAGTGATGTGTGGGTACACTATGTGACCAGTAGGAGTCTATGGGTATGTGGGAGGTCATTGTGGTATGTAGTATAATTTTGGAGCAAGTGAGAGAAATTTTGGAGGCATTTGGGGATGAATTATGGGGAAGTGCCAAGTTAGTTTTTGAGGGGAGGTCAGATGGTGGTCATGTGAGGAGGTCTGACTGCCATGTAAGGGGCACATGAGGAGGTCTGACTGCCATGTAAGGAACACATGGAGAGGTATGATGGTCATGTAAGGGGCTTGTGGGGGTCTGTTGGAATGTAGGTATGTAATGTAGGAAGGTCTGATGGAATATGTGGAGGTCTGCTTGGTATTAAGGGTCATCAGGGGAGATCTGATGGGTATGTAAGGGATGTGTGGAAATGTGATTGGCATGTGGAGAGGACTATTGGGTAAGTAAGAGACATATTTAAAGGTCTGATGGGCATATGTGGAGATCTGATGGGACATGCAGGTCTGTTACACATTAAAAAAAGAGCATAAATGGGGATCTGATGGGCATGTGGGGGTCTGATGACATATGTCAAAGTCTAATTAATATTTAAGGGTCATTAGATGGGTGTATATAAAGAAATTTGATGGGCATTTAATAGACATGGGTGGAACTTCTGATTGACATGAAAGGAACATGTGGTGATGTCTTATGGTCATACAGGGAGATCTGAGGAGCTTTTAAGAAGATTGTGTACAGGTCCCATGGCATATATGGAAGTCTGATGAGCATATAAGAGACAAGGTGGCCTGATTGGAATGAAAGGCACATATGAGGAGGTCTGATAGGCATTAAAGGGAATTGTTGAGGCCTGATTGGCATGTAAGTGGTACTCGGGGAGGTCTTAATGGCATGTAGGGGAGTTTTATAGTACATGTGGAGACTGAGGGCATGTGCAAATCAGAGTGATGTGTGGGTACATTATGTGACTAGTAGGAGTCTATGGGTATGTGGAAGGTCATTGTGGCATGTAGTATAATTTTGGAGCAAGTGGTGGTATTTGGAGGCATTTGAGGATGAACTATGGGGAAGTGCCAAGTTAGTTTTTGAGCTTCTTTTGTTGTACTTGAAATTAAAGGTAATGTAAGGGACATGTGGGAAGGTGAAATGGTCATGTAAGTGGCATGTGGGGAGGTCAGATGGTCATATAATGGGCACATGAGGAGGTCTGACTGCCATGTAAGGGACACATGAAGAGGTCTGATGGTCATGTAAGGAGACATGTAGGGAAGTCTGATCAGTATATGGGTAGCTCTAGTGGGTAAGAAAGTGGCAAGTGTGGAGGCTGATGGGCATGTAAGTGCCATGTCAGGAAGTCTGGTGGGCTTGTAAGAGACATGGAGGATCTGATAGGTTTGATGGGCATGAGGGTAATTCTGATGGCATGTCTGGAAAACTGGTATATAAGAGGCATAAGAAGAGGGCTGATTAGTACTGTATATAGGGATATTTGATGGGCATTTAATGGACATGGGGGGGACTTCTGATTGATATGAAATGGACATGTGGGGATATCTTATGGACATACATATAGGCAGAAGAGAACAACACAGCCCACCAGCAGTCTCATGCTTTAGCCCTCCTAAGTTTACAAACTTTGCTTGCTTTCTCTCCCTTTCTGTCCTCTATCTCTCACCTTCCTGTTAATCCTGTATCTTCCACCTTACTTACCTCTCCTTCCTCCATGCCACCTTCACTCATCCTCTCCAATCTTACCATATCCCCACAAACTTCAGGACAGTGAGGATCAGCCCTGGGTACAAACAGCAGAGTCAAACCAATAATCTTCAAGTAAGTGAAAACTTTATCTTCACTCAGCTGATGATGTCAGAAAACAACTGCTGGATTTTTCGACTGTAATGTGCCCCCTCATGCTGGCTATGCTCCCTTCCCTCGTGTATTTCAGTGCTGAGGGGCTGTGTGCCATGCACTTTCTCCATGGCTCCATGTCACACCTTTGCCAATATCCCAAGATTTAAGAGACAGTATTGAATTTTTTGAAGTCTAATGTTGACATACACATATGGGTGTAGTTAGAGGGCAGATAATATTTGCGTTACTTTATATATTATTCATTGATTCTGCATATTAGGCTTTATGCAGTATCACTGTGAAGACAATTTTCCCAGTTTTTCTATTACATTGGTTATTTTGGTACAAATAAGTACTTGGACAAGGAGAATATCCACTGGGTAGCACTATGTTCCCAACTGTGTTTAGCTAAAGCTCTATTGAGTACCAGATTACAAAGTCTTAAATAAGATCTCAGACTCCACACATATATTCACATTTCATTGAATAACTTCTATATATATGACATTACCTCTGCTACACACTTCTTTGATGTACAGTAATAGCCCCTTAGTAAATATAACAAAAACAGCGTCCTCAAGAATTTATTTGCCATCAGGCTTCCGCAATAAAAGCTTTGTTTCTTCTATTTATTCTCTGGTAGAGAATGTAAATGATTTTATGTAGCGCTCACTGTTCTGTTGTCCTAGAAACCAGATTAGAAGTTTGAGAAGTCTCAATATTTGCATATTCAGCCTGGGAAATGTGCAGGAGCGCTTCTTCACCCCTGTTGTTCTGTTGTCTTGGAAACACTACAGCAAACTGCAGTTACACTATTTAAAGAAAACTCTAAGAAAAATATTAATGGTTGGTAAAAGGTAAACAGACACTTTTAACAATCGTTTAACATTATGTACAGTACCAATAAAAAAAAATATTTGGTACTGTGCTCACTGAAAGCATAGTGAGCCTAATTTAGCGTAGGTCACAAAATTGAGACCTGAACATAAGAGAATTATGGGCACACAACTGTGATCTAATGTGTATTTTGAGATGTGCATATTTTTAGATACAGAATGTGCAACTCAAAACACAATGGTCCTGATTCACAGTTACATGCAAGTTCATTTTCTAGACAATTCATTCATTGCGTCTGAATGGGTGTAACTGCGCAACTACTGGGCGTTTCCATGTAGGCAAAGTATTTTGAGGGTCTGTAAGTGGTACTGAAGGCTATGGAGGGTTGTGTGTATGCAGAGATCTGTCTGATTTAAGACGGATCTCTTGCACTAAGTGTAGGGCTGATGACACTTACTGTAAAACCATATTTTCAACCACTTGTTTTGCTTGCAAAATATTAATTCACTATTTCTTAAAAAAAAGAAAATCTCTCTACTACAGATGTATCCAGCCTAAATACGCCATGTTGTGCAAGATGCCTAGTGCCAGTGAGTGCCTCTGATAGCGACTCTGATAGAGCTGGGTGTCCATTTTACCTGTACATGCGTCTTAGTCAATGTCCTAGCCCACACTAGGAGACTGTGCTGATTAATTTGATTTGTGACACTTGTATATCTGTGTGCGACTGAGTCTGTACCTGAGACATAACAGAACTTGGGGTGGAAAAAAGCCGTGGCTGCTGCACCAGAGCACTTAGTATTCAGATTCAGTCAGTCAGTTACACAGATGTACAAGATATACAAGTGTCACATATCAAATTAATCAGCACAGTCATCATATTGCGACTAAGATGCATTTTAGGCTGAAAAAGGCGCAAAAAAGAGTTGCATAGTACCTTGCACGCCAAGAGGAGCTGTTTGGCATGACTGCAAGACGAATGTATGAGGACACATCTGTATAATCAGCTCCATCTCGTGTATAAAAATAGCTAACACAGCACTCAATAGAATATATACACAAGCAACGAAGAAAGCACCTGTCAGCCAAACAGATGTGCTTTGCCAGTGTTGGCGTATTTGCTTGTGGCTACCTGCAAATTACATGGCTTACACAGGAATAAATGTGTCTCTGTGCAATTACCAGAAAGTATGTATGAAAGCTGTAAGGTAGCTTGATAGTCCAATTTACCAAGTTATGTAAAACTTTGCTTTTTGTGGCTTGGCCCCATTGTCCTATAGAGCCATTTGTAAAACGCAATGGAATATGCTGCGCTGTATAAGAAACTGTTAATAATAATAACAATAATAATAAATAATAAAGCCTATACTGTGTGCATGCGCGGTAGATAAGCTGTGTCAGAACCCAGCTGTAAAGTGATCCGGAAAGCTATCACTTATTTATTCTTCGGCGGTGTGGGCACATATAAAATCCTCTGTCGCAGCAAGAGACATCTGCTATGACAGATAAAACTTACAGTATATGGGCAAAAATAACTGAACCTTAAATTGACCCCTGCTTTGGTTTGCGGTTGTTTGAACACTCTCTTAACTGTTCTTTGCCTACAATAGTGCTTCCCTCCCAAAATCTGCCTCTTGGGGAAGTGAGACTTGTGCACATATGCATGCAGCCACTTTTCTGGAAATGTGCAAAGCGATTTTATATAGGCTATGCTATGCAAACTTGCATAAGTCTTATTCTGCATCATCCTCTAAGCATATATTGATGTGGCCAGAGTAAAGACATGGCAGTCATCAACTTGATGATGAGTTTTTTATTTATTCTTTCTTTTGTAAACGGCAACATGCCTCTACCCCAATAAGTAACATGAACCAGTGTTATAGCCCATGGCTGTCGTCAGGTCATGTTGGACCTTGTAGGACTGAAATTGTCGAAATAACCTAGTAGCCAAAGCTTACTTATTCCACAAATGTACTGTTGTTAATAGTAAAATAAAACATAGACACACCAATTTTAGAATTGGCTTATTTGATAAATTCTCACCCAAATCCCTCATTTATCATTATTCTTGGGTAGATTGCAGACCGATCCCCTCACTGTAGGTTTATTTTAGGGAAGTGCAATTATTCAATAAGAAGAGACTAGGGTATTCATGAAAGCTTGGAGAGAGATAAAGATAAAGTATCAACCAATCAGCTCCTAACTGTCATTTTTCAAACACTGGGTCTGATTTAGAGATGAACGGATTTACAGAGCCGCACGCCAGCGGCTGGGCAAAGCCGTCCATCTCTGATGTAAATGCAGAAGAAGATGTCAGATACCTCCTTGCTGCATTTGCAATCCCAGCAGTGCGACCGACGTTGCAGATGGTCACCACCGCGACTGATGATCGCGATGGTTGCTCCCTTGGTCAGGCTGCAGCAGCCGAAGCTTCCCACAGCCTGACCAGGTGCTGAACACATAAAGATGCCAGGAATCTGTCAGTCGATGCAGACTCTGGCCTTGTCCCTCCCGGAAAACGGGGATGACACGTCCCCTACCCCTTTCTGGGAACGGTGATCAGGCATGCTATCGCTCCGCCCCCTGATTGCTGCAGCATGTTAATCATGCTGCGGCTTGGGGTGTCTGCGAGCAGGATCACAGGACCCTTTCTGCACATACGCAGAAATGGCCCTGCACAGGTGCAGGCCACTAACAGTCGGAGATGTGCATTCATCGTCGGATTAACGTACATCTCTGAATCAGGCCCACAGTCTGTAAAATGACAGTTAGGAGCAGACAGGTTGGTACTTTATCTCTCACAATATTATCTCTCTACAAGCTTTCATGAATATCACCCTAACACAATACCTTATATAGTTGTGATTTATCATTGACAAGAATTATAAAGCACACACAGACGTGATAATACAATCTATTATACTACAGTTTAATATAAGAACTTATAAACAAATTCTTTAGTAGAAATTAATTGTTACAGGAAATGTATATAAAAGCAGAATATGGTTAGAATATGAAGTAACACTAATGAGTTGGTTTAGTAAATATCTATTCTGATTACTCAGCTTTATTTTACTTCATGGTCCACATCTTTCTGGCATCTGTAAACAGGAGAAACCCATTCAGTCCAGCTGACAACTTGGTGAGGCATCTATAAAGGTTAGTCCTGGCTAAGTGTATCCTCTGTACAGTAGTGGCATTCATTCTGGGGGTGGTTTCTCAGGGCTGCCCACACACGTGTACTAGGCACAGCCTATTTCCTACTCAAACACTGTCCATCTGCCTCTTGCAGAAATAATTCTACATACAAGTTATTCACCCTTCCCATAATGTACTGTCATCTGAAAGCGACTTCACACGTACATCTCACTTGGGTATGTACAGCGGTATTTAAATGTATCATTTACGTTTTTGTCTATCAACCTGTAAATGATCAGTTCTGATTGATAGTCCATGATCTGACAGTAATATGCAAAGTTCTGTAAACCATATCTACAATGTTCCTGAAACCTCTACATTGTACAGTCTGATAAAATAAAAGGTTTGATAGTGTCTGCTGTAATCCATGCTGTAGAATTAGTAACAATCATTAAATTATTATTATTATTATCGTTTATTTATATGGCGCCAGAAGTGTTCCGCAGTGCCTTACAAAGTACATAAACAAATAGGTTGATTTACAGTGACTTACAGTACAGTACAATACAATACAATACAATACAGAACATGGATAATATACATTGCTACATTCGCGACCATGACACCCAGATAAGCAACAATTCAAAGCAACCAAGTGTTAGGTGCCCTGGTAGAGAGTAAGAAGTAGATGAAGGCAAAGTAAGGAGAAGCACAAGAGGGTAGAGGGCCCTGCTCATAGGAGATAACATTCTAAAGGGGAGGGACAGACAAACGGGGGTGACACAGAAGTGGTGGGCAGGGAGGAAGGAGTGTGTAGCAGCAAGTTAAGATGAGAGCTGGAAGGCTTTGATGAAATATAGTGGGTCTTGAGGGCTCGTTTGAAGGATTAAATATTAATCTCTTATCATTCTTGCCATATATAGTTACTTGACTTACTTAATCAGAGGAAGTACTGATCCATTTCAGGATAAGCTTTGCAGATAGTTGGCTACCATATATGTTGGCTATACTGTGTGGATACATTGAGTCTTTCTAATACAACCTATACATTGTCAGTGGCGGACTGGTCCGGGGTTTGAAGGGTTGCATATTGATCGATTTAAAGCAGATACCAACAATGACTGGCTAAACAGATTATCCACACAATTAGACAAATACAGAGCTGATTTGATAAAATTTAAGAAATCCAAATTGGATACGGTGCACAGAGATTACGCTGAGGGCAAAGTGTACAGCTGGGTGAACAATAGAGGTCAACAACCGAGCAGAAAACCCCGTTTGAGACCGGATCACAGATATCGTTTTGAAACAGAAACGTCCAGCGGGGGTGCATCGTCAAGTGATATAGAATGTGCTGGTGGTATCCCAAAAACAGCTGACAAAAGCCCCCTTTAGGCGTAATCACCAGGGCCCAGGTTGGGACCCCAAAAACGCCCGCACCCGCAGGGGCGGACAATGGACGAGGACGTGGAAGAAAAGGGCGCAAAGGGAGGATATAGTTTTCAACCTTTCCTCTCGCCACTTAACATCAGATGAATTAAAAGTCCTTAATAAGGGACTTTCTTTTGTCCACACTAATATTCCAGATGCATTTACAGCCAAAGTTGACCTATATAAATTCCATCGTAGAATAAAACTCAAAGAGCATTTTGGTAAGGAGAGTGGCCCGCCCGTTACGAACCTTCCACAGCTCAAAAGATCTACCTTTGAACCGTCATCTACAAACCAAGCCATCAAATTCTTTAAATCCTGTATGGATAGGAATATTGATAAACTTCATACAGAGTTCAGCCCTGGGCCTTTCAATCTGTCCTTTAATGAACGTAAGGCACTGAAAGATCTTTCCGGTTACCAAGACATTATAATACGCCTCGCCGATAAAGGTGGGGGTGTGGTGGTCCAGGACCTAGAGGTTTACAAAAATGAGGTCTATGGACAATTATCCGACATTAATGTGTATGAAGAACTTCCGACTGATCCCACCATGAAATACAAATCTGAACTTGATGCTATCCTGCACAAAGCTGTCACGGACGGGATTATCTCTCAGAAGATCAAGGATTCCCTAGTGACTGATTTCCCCAAAGTACCAGTACTGTACTGTATTCCAAAACTGCACAAAAACCCCCTCAATCCCCCTGGAAGGCCCATCATTGCGGCTAAGGACACCTTATACTATATCGTCTCACGTTTTTGGGATTTTTTTCTCCAGCCAGTAGTGCAACAAGAGCCCACCTGCCTGAAAGACACTACAACTTTTCTATTAAAATTGCAATCTTTGTCTCCTCTAACTATGCAACATTTGATGTGTACCATTGATGTGGTCAGCCTATACACAAGCATACCACATAATAGAGGATTGGATTCCATAAGGCACATTTTGAGTAATAACCTAGCATACAAAGGTCCAGATATAGACTTCTTTATTACTCTTTTAGAGTTGACCCTTGCTAGAAATTATTTTATTTTCGATAGCAAATTTTACAACCAACGGTCCGGATGCGCAATGGGATCCTGCGTGGCCCCTTCGTTCGCCAATCTGTTTATGGTACAAGTAGAAAGAGACATTTTCTTCTCAGACCTGCTCATAGGACAGCACATTAAATTTTATTGTCGGTATATCGATGATATTTTCATCCTGTGGTCTAATGGAGAAGAATCATTTTGTGAAATGATGTACGCCATCAATGAGAGAGATCCGGCAGTGAAATTTACATTTGATTACAGTTTTAAGGAGGTACATTACCTCAATGTGGTGGTGAGGCTTAACAATGACCTTACTATTGAGACCTCAATTTATTCAAAGAAGACGGACAGGAACAAATACCTTGATGCCTCTAGTTATCATCCCATAGCGTCTAAAAAAGGCTTACCTTTTTCTCAATACATGCGGATCATCAGAATATGCAGCAATAGGGAAGATGCCATCATGCAGATGGACTTGATGACTAACAAATTCCTCGCTAGAGGATACCATCCAAAAATTCTAAGATCAGCACTGAATAAAGCCGTGTCAATCAGTAGAAATGATGCCTTAAAACCGGCTTCTGTCAGGAAGAAGAACAACCAAGGCATGGTTTGGACTCAAGATTACATGGCATTAAGTGGCAAACTGATGAAATCTGCGAAAGACCTTTGGCCCATTGTGACTGGAGATGACTCTTTGCAGGCCCTTGATAACACCTCCATTATGCCAGCTTATAGACGAGGCAGTAACATCAAAGATCTGGTTGTGCATAATGATGTCTCTGCTTTTAAATCCCCCAGGTTGAGTAATTTCCTTACCCGTAAAGCGGGCAACTATCGATGCATTGGTTGCATCACATGTAGTTACTTGGAGATCGGAGACACTTTTGTGCACCCCAGATCAGGCAAAAAATTCCAAATTAGGTTCCCCCTTACCTGTTCGAGCAAGTTCATGGTTTGCTACATTAGATGCCCTTGTGGGCTTCTATATGTAGGTAAAACCACGAGGCAGCTAAAAGAGCACATGGCACTCCACAGGTCCAGCATCAGAGCTGCAATAGATGGTAGACCCTCTGAGCAGCCGGTGGCAAGGCATTTCCGTGATGCCAAACACGGTTTGAGTACTTTAAGATATAAGATGATTGACTGGGTCCCCCCTAGCGTAAGGGGTGGAGATAGGGGTTGCATATTGTTACAGAAAGAGGCAAGGTGGATTCATGTTCTTAATACAGTGCATCCATCTGGCCTCAATGAGATGTTGTCCCTCTCTTGCTTTTTAGAAATTAGCTCCAGCCCTCATTTATGTGCTAGTTCTGTTTGCTGGGCTGTTTGCTTATCCTGGAGATAGGACTTACGTTTGTCACATCTCTCTTCCTTAACCTCTAATTACGCTAGCTGTTCAGATGTATTATTTCAGCCCCTAGTGATGTATGGTTTTTTTTTGTGCTGTTGGTACCAGTGGCTTTCATTTATATATACCTCTGTTCTAGCCAGTTACATGTATTGACCGTTCACTGATGTTCCAGTGCCCCGCTTATCTTTGTGTACATGGTTGCCTTGGTGATGGGCACGTTAGTCAAACCACGCCCGCCCTGTGTTGCCGTGACGCCAGCGGGTTGCCGCGATTGATGTCGTCATCGGCACCGGGACGGGGAGAGTGGCAGATTGTTGCACGTTGGTGAGTGACTATTTATTGTCTGTTTGTGTTGTATTTATTCATAAGGTCTTGATAAAAGAGGTCACGCCTCTGAAACGTTGACCACCACTACTGTGTGGCCTGATTTTTTACCTGTATACCGGAGTGCCGTCCATCATTACTTCTCTATATTATACCTGTTCCTCACGGACTACAGCAGGAGGGGCACCCGGACCGTTGATTGTGCTTTTGAGTGCCGGACATCCCAAGTACTTTTTATACATTATCGCCGCGATAATGTATAAAAAGTACTTGGGATGTCCGGCACTCAAAAGCACAATCAACGGTCCGGGTGCCCCTCCTGCTGTACTCCGTGAGGAACAGGTATAATATAGAGAAGTAATGATGGACGGCACTCCGGTATACAGGTAAAAAATCAGGCCACACAGTAGTGGTGGTCAACGTTTCAGAGGCGTGACCTCTTTTATCAAGACCTTATGAATAAATACAACACAAACAGACAATAAATAGTCACTCACCAACGTGCAACAATCTGCCACGCTCCCCGTCCCGGTGCCGATGATGACATCAATCGCAGCAACCCGCTGGCGTCACGGCAACACAGGGCAGGCGTGGTTTGACTAACGTGCCCATCACCAAGGCAACCATGTACACAAAGATAAGCGGGGCACTGGAACATCAGTGAACGGTCAATACATGTAACTGGCTAGAATACTTTAGGGATAAAAAGATTCCTAGGGGATTCAGAATTCGCAATGTGCCCACCATAGGTCGTTATAACCCGGATTTTTGTAGGAAGTGGGCAGCAATATTAAACAAATGCTCCTTCGACTTAATGCTGTTGTTATATCTGAATCCTCTAGAGAGATTGCTGTTGTCAAGGAAAAGATTGTCACGTTTGAAGGGTTGCATATTGATCGAATTAAAACAGATACCAACAATGACTGGCTAAACAGATTATCCACACAATTAGACAAATACAGAGCTGATTTGATAAAATTTAAGAAATCCAAATTGGATACGGTGCACAGAGATTACGCTGAGGGCAAAGTGTACAGCTGGGTGAACAATAGAGGTCAACAACCGAGCAGAAAACCCCGTTTGAGACCGGATCACAGATATCGTTTTGAAACAGAAACGTCCAGCGGGGGTGCATCGTCAAGTGATATAGAATGTGCTGGTGGTATCCCAAAAACAGCTGACAAAAGCCCCCTTTAGGCGTAATCACCAGGGCCCAGGTTGGGACCCCAAAAACGCCTGCACCCGCAGGGGCGGACAATGGACGAGGACGTGGAAGAAAAGGGCGCAAAGGGAGGATATAGTTTTCAACCTTTCCTCTCGCCACTTAACATCAGATGAATTAAAAGTCCTTAATAAGGGACTTTCTTTTGTCCCCACTAATATTCCAGATGCATTTACAGCCAAAGTTGACCTATATAAATTCCATCGTAGAATAAAACTCAAAGAGCATTTTGGTAAGGAGAGTGGCCCGCCCGTTACGAACCTTCCACAGCTCAAAAGATCTATCTTTGAACCGTCATCTACAAACCAAGCCATCAAATTCTTTAAATCCTGTATGGATAGGAATATTGATAAACTTCATACAGAGTTCAGCCCTGGACCTTTCAATCTGTCCTTTAATGAACGTAAGGCACTGAAAGATCTTTCCGGTTACCAAGACATTATAATACGCCCCGCCGATAAAGGTGGGGGTGTGGTGGTCCAGGACCTAGAGGTTTACAAAAATGAGGTCTATGGACAATTATCCGACATTAATGTGTATGAAGAACTTCCGACTGATCCCACCATAAAATACAAATCTGAACTTGATGCTATCCTGCACAAAGCTGTCACGGACGGGATTATCTCTCAGAAGAACAAGGATTCCCTAGTGACTGATTTCCCCAAAGTACCAGTACTGTACTGTATTCCAAAACTGCACAAAAACCCCCTCAATCCCCCTGGAAGGCCCATCATTGCGGCTAAGGACACCTTATACTATATCGTCTCACGTTTTTGGGATTTTTTTCTCCAGCCAGTAGTGCAACAAGAGCCCACCTGCCTGAAAGACACTACAACTTTTCTATTAAAATTGCAATCTTTGTCTCCTCTAACTATGCAACATTTGATGTGTACCATTGATGTGGTCAGCCTATACACATGCATACCACATAATAGAGGATTGGATTCCATAAGGCACATTTTGAGTAATAACCCAGCATACAAAGGTCCAGATATAGACTTCTTTATCACTCTTTTAGAGTTGACCCTTGCTAGAAATTATTTTAATTTCGATAGCAAATTTTACAACCAACGGTCCGGATGCGCAATGGGATCCTGCGTGGCCCCTTCGTTCGCCAATCTGTTTATGGTACAAGTAGAAAGAGACATTTTCTTCTCAGACCTGCTCATAGGACAGCACATTAAATTTTATTGTCGGTATATCGATGATATTTTCATCCTGTGGTCTAATGGAGAAGAATCATTTTGTGAAATGATGTACGCCATCAATGAGAGAGATCCGGCAGTGAAATTTACATTTGATTACAGTTTTAAGGAGGTATATTACCTCGATGTGGCGGTGAGGCTTAACAATGACCTTACTATTGAGACCTCAATTTATTCAAAGAAGACGGACAGGAACAAATACCTTGATGCCTCTAGTTATCATCCCATAGCATCTAAAAAAGGCTTACCTTTTTCTCAATACATGCGGATCATCAGAATATGCAGCAATAGGGAAGATGCCATCATGCAGATGGACTTGATGACTAATAAATTCCTCGCTAGAGGATACCATCCAAAAATTCTAAGATCAGCAATGAATAAAGCCCTGTCAATCAGTGGAAATGATGCCTTAAAACCGGCTTCTGCCAGGAAGAAGAACAACCAAGGCATGGTTTGGACTCAAGATTACACGGCATTAAGTGGCAAACTGATGAAATCTGCGAAAAGACCTTTGGCCCATTGTGACTGGAGATGACTCTTTGCAGGCCCTTGATAACACCTCCATTATGCCAGCTTATAGGAGGCAGTAACATCAAAGATCTCGTTGTGCATAATGATGTCTCTGCTTTTAAATCCCCTAGTTGAGTCATTTCCTTACCCGTAAAGCGGGCAACTATCGATGCATTGGTTGCATCACATGTAGTTACTTGGAGGTCGGAGACACTTTTGTGCACCCCAGATCAGGCAAAAAATTCCAAATTAGGTTGCCCCTTACCTGTTCGAGCAAGTTCATGGTTTACTACATTAGATGCCCTTGTGGGCTTCTATATGTATGTAAAACCACGAGGCAGCTAAAAGAGCGCATGGCACTCCACAGGTCCAGCATCAGAGCTGCAATAGATGGTAAACCCTCTGAGCAGCCGGTGGCAAGGCATTTCCGTGATGCCAAACACGGTTTGAGTACTTTAAGATATAAGATGATTGACTGGGTCCCCCCTAGCGTAAGGGGTGGAGATAGGGGTCGCATATTGTTACAGAAAGAGGCAAAGTGGATTCATGTTCTTAATACAGTGCATCCATCTGGCCTCAATGAGATGTTGTCCCTCTCTTGCTTTTTAGAAATTAGCTCCAGCCCTCATTTATGTGCTAGTTCTGTTTGCTGGGCTGTTTGCTTATCCTGGAGATAGGACTTACGTTTGTCACATCTCTCTTCCTTAACCTCTAATTACGCTAGCTGTTCAGATGTATTATTTCAGCCCCTAGTGATGTATGGGGTTTTTTTGTGCTGTTGGTACCAGTGGCTTTCATTTATATATACCTCTGTTCTAGCCACTTACATGTATTGACCGTTCACTGATGTTCCAGTGCCCCGCTTATCTTTGTGTACATGGTTGCCTTGGTGATGGGCACGTTAGTCAAACCACGCCCGCCCTGTGTTGCCGTGACGCCAGCGGGTTGCCGCGATTGATGACATCATCGGCACCGGGACAGGGAGCGTGGCAGATTGTTGCACGTTGGTGAGTGACTATTTATTGTCTGTTTGTGTTGTATTTATTCATAAGGTCTTGATAAAAGAGGTCACGCCTCTGAAACGTTGACCACCACTACTGTGTGGCCTGATTTTTTACCTGTATACCGGAGTGCCGTCCATCATTACTTCTCTCTCTCTCTCTCTCTCTCTCTATATATATATATATTTATATATATAGAGTAGCACAGGCCCGGCACTCAAATTCCAAATATAAAGAAGGTGCCCTCCGCAATGGTATCAAAATAAAGTCATGAAGGAGCGGCGGCACTCAGCAATAACAAGCACAATAAAGAAGGGTTACATAAACCTCTGTATTCACTTCAACGTTTCAATCGTCAAGATTTTCATCAGGAAGTACAGAAACCACATACAACACTTACCTATATGCACAATACACACCACGAGTGCAGCTGATCGCGTCCATCAGGATCACCATCTGACGTCATCACCCCGCACTATGCAGCGGGCGCGACGTCTGACGTGTCCGTCACTATGGAGACCAGAATAAACACATAAGACAAACCGTGCCTTCACCAACATAGAAAATAAATAGACAAAACAATAAGGTAATCTACTGTGGGTGAAGACCGTAAAAGTAGAATGTGAGCATCATTAAAACACAGTAATAAAGAGACAGAAATAGTAAAAGGAAGATACGGTAGCAGAGAGGTACAGTCTAATGGGACCTACATGTAGGCAAATCAAGATTTAACTGAAGCATGTTAGCGACAATGTTTCATTGAGCCCATTAGGTTGTAACGTATTAAGACGGTGTATCCAACCTGCCTCAATCTGCAGCAAACGTCTAGCTCTATCTCCCCCTCTCACACTGACAGGGACATGATCAATCATTTTGTAACGCAGAGTCGACAAACTGTGTCGATGAAGTTTAAAATGGCGTGCCACAGGCTGATCAGTGTCACTGCCACCAAGGGCTTGGCGGATGGCCGATCTGTGCAATGCCATCCTCTCACGCAACTGGCGAGTGGTCTTGCCAATATACAAGAGACCACAGGGACACCTGATAAAATATACAACGAATTGACTGGTGCAGGTGAGTATGAAATTAATTTTGTAACGATGGCCTGTATGAGGGTGTACAAAACTATCACCTGTTTCCAGGAAACCACAGGTTGTACAGCCTAAGCATTTATAATTGCCAGGTTTCTTGGTCAGGAAATGAGACTTACTAGAATTTTCAAAATTAGCGATGTCGTTATGCACAAGCCAATCGCGGATATTCTTACCACGTTTATAGCAGGGTAATAAAGTTGTATTTTTAAATGCAGGAAGATTAACATCGGTGCTAATTAATGGCCAATATTTTTTGGCAGTTTTAATAATGGGACCACTGCTGGTACTAAAGCTATTGACCCAAACTAATTTATCACTCACATTTTTAGTATTGCACTGAGACTGTGTCACTGATTTGGGTGCCAAAAGGGCCTTTTGCCTAGCCAAATTAAGAGTACTGAGCGAATATCCCCTGTGACGAAAACTCTCAGTCATTTTATCCATTTGTGATGCTTCGTCAGTAGGATCACTGCAAATTCTATGAATTCTCAGAAACTGAGAATAGGGTAAACCCTTGATCAAACTTTTGGGGTGGTGACTTGAAGCAAGCAACAAATTATTACGGTCTGTGGGTTTCTTGTAAATAGACGTACTGAGCTTACCATTAGATAGTGTGACCAATACGTCTAAAAAATGAATGCTATCAGCACAAATGTCATAGGTAAACTTAATATCGGGGTCCAGGTCATTAACCTCACACATCATCTGTAGGAACTCATTCCTACTACCCAGCCAGATAACAAATACGTCATCTATGTACCGCGTAAAAAACCTAATTTTGTCCGCATAGGCTCTGTTGGTAAAGAACAAATCTTGTTCCACGCGGTACATAAATGCGTTGGCATAAGCCGGGGCCGCACAAGACCCCATGGCACAGCCCAGGGTCTGCAAATAATAGGACCCATCAAATGTAAAATAGTTTCTCGTAAGTGTAAGAGACAAAAGATGTAAAAACAAAGACAAATCAGGACCATTAAACTTGGAATTGTTACATAACAATTGTTCCACTGCTGCTAGTCCTCTGGTATTCGGAATACTAGTATATAGGCTCACTATATCAATAGTGCAAAGCAAACAATCAACAGGTAAATCAATTAAATCATGTAATTTTTGTAGAAATGAAGAGGTGTCCTTTAGATAGGTGTCTTCAGCTTGTATCACAGGCTGTAAGTAGAAATCAATGTATCTGGATACCTCATAATATAGCGAATCTCTCGCCGCTATAATGGGCCTCCCCGGCGGATTTATCAAGTCTTTATGTAGTTTAGGCAGAGTATAGAAGACCGGAACTTTCGGATGACGGGGCATTAATGCATCCATAGTAGATTTGGAAATCAGGTGATCATCCACAGCAGACTTCAAAATTTCAGTAAGTTCATCCTGGTATATCTTAGTGGGATTCGCTGATAATTTGCAGTAGACGCTTGTGTCGGAGAGTTGTCGTAACGCCTCAGATCGATATGCTGAGATGTCCTGTATCACAATACCGCCCCCTTTATCAGCAGGGCGGATTGTTATACTGGTATCTTTACTCAGGCTTTTTAAAGCATCAATTTCTTTTTTAGATAAATTGAGATGAGCACGATGTTTAGCACCACAGCTGGTGATGCTATTGTCTACCATGTTGGTAAAGCTCCTGATGGAAACATTCTGGGAGACTGGTTCAAACGTAGACTTAGATTTGCATGGTAAAAACTCAGTATGTGTATTCATTCTTTCTGGTATTTCACCGAAATATTCTCTCAGTCGCAATTGGCGATTAAGCCTATGCAGATCAATTTTACTGTTCAATTGATTAAACTGTACCGTAGGTACAAAACTCAGTCCTTTACGCAATACTGAGAGCTCATCTAAAGTCAGAACCTTGGTAGATAAATTATAAACTATCTCCTTTTCTTGGGTGCTTGTTTTGCCTTGCCTCTCACATTGGCCCCCACGTCTGGTAAAGAGCCTGGCTGTAAATCCTTTTTGGCTCTGGTAGTTACCCCTAAAGGGGGTCTGCGTGATGATGTGTTGCCACTGGTACCAGCACATTCTGGGTCACTAGAGGGACCACCACTGGAGATATCGGTTTCTAGGGGAAACTTTTTATATCGATTGTAATATCCAGTTTTAACCAATCTTCTCCCTGTAGCAGGATTATTAGCCCAAGAGTATACCTTCTTTTCCTCGTAATCCCTGTTAACGAGATTGAGCTTATTTTGTTTGAACTTGATCAGATCTTTTTTATATTTATCTATTTGGGTCTGGAGTTTAGCAATCCAATCAATTGTAGTATCTTCTGTCAATTTGATTAGATGGTCACTTTCGAATGTTTTAATCTTCTCTTTTATGATATTCAGTTCTCTGCCAGATTCTTCAATAACTAATAGGATTAGATCAAAGGAGGCCTTGTTGAGGATGGCAGCCCACTTGCGGCAAAACTCAGGGTTAAACCGTCCTATGGTGGGTGTATTGCGGATACGAAATCCTCGTGGTATTTTTTTGGTTCTATAGTAGTCACTGAGAGTGACACCGTGTAAAAAATAGTCTGTCTCTTTTCTTTTTAGTCTGTATAATTGAGTATAATAGAAATCAATTGATTCAGCCCCTGCAGTAGTAGAGAGGTTGTCTTTGAACAGAATGCTCTCTGCATCTGTATCTGAGAATGCAAACACATCACCCACAGGTAAATCAATACAGCTCAGTCCAGATTGTTCAATAGAATCCACTGGCTGAGACATACTCTGTATCAATGGACCAGGAAAAAATCAGCAACACTGATGGAGAATCGAAAAAAGAATATATGGTATGGTGCCTAAGCAAAGAAAAAGGTGTCACCACCTCAAACGAATGTAGAGTAGCACAGGCCCGGCACTCAAATTCCAAATATAAAGAAGGTGCCCTCCGCAATGGTATCAAAATAAAGTCATGAAGGAGCGGCGGCACTCAGCAATAACAAGCACAATAAAGAAGGGTTACATAAACCTCTGTATTCACTTCAACGTTTCAATCGTCAAGATTTTCATCAAGAAGTACAGAAACCACATACAACACTTACCTATATGCACAATACACACCACGAGTGCAGCTGATCGCGTCCATCAGGATCACCATCTGACGTCATCACCCCGCACTATGCAGCGGGCGCGACGTCTGACGTGTCCGTCACTATGGAGACCAGAATAAACACATAAGACAAACCGTGCCTTCACCAACATAGAAAATAAATAGACAAAACAATAAGGTAATCTACTGTGGGTGAAGACCGTAAAAGTAGATGCTTCAGTTAAATCTTGATTTGCCTACATGTAGGTCCCATTAGACTGTACCTCTCTGCTACCGTATCTTCCTTTTACTATTTCTGTCTCTTTATTACTGTGTTTTAATGATGCTCACATTCTACTTTTACGGTCTTCACCCACAGTAGATTACCTTATTGTTTTGTCTATTTATTTTCTATGTTGGTGAAGGCACGGTTTGTCTTATGTGTTTATTCTGGTCTCCATAGTGACGGACACGTCAGACGTCGCGCCCGCTGCATAGTGCGGGGTGATGACGTCAGATGGTGATCCTGATGGACGCGATCAGCTGCACTCGTGGTGTGTATTGTGCATATAGGTAAGTGTTGTATGTGGTTTCTGTACTTCCTGATGAAAATCTTGACGATTGAAACGTTGAAGTGAATACAGAGGTTTATGTAACCCTTCTTTATTGTGCTTGTTATTGCTGAGTGCCGCCGCTCCTTCATGACTTTATTTTGATACCATTGCGGAGGGCACCTTCTTTATATTTGGAATTTGAGTGCCGGGCCTGTGCTACTCTACATTCGTTTGAGGTGGTGACACCTTTTTCTTTGCTTAGGCACCATACCATATATTCTTTTTTCGATTCTCCATCAGTGTTGCTGATTTTTTCCTGGTCCATTGATACAGAGTATGTCTCAGCCAGTGGATTCTATTGAACAATCTGGACTGAGCTGTATTGATTTACCTGTGGGTGATGTGTTTGCATTCTCAGATACAGATGCAGAGAGCATTCTGTTCAAAGACAACCTCTCTACTACTGCAGGGGCTGAATCAATTGATTTCTATTATACTCAATTATACAGACTAAAAAGAAAAGAGACAGACTATTTTTTACACGGTGTCACTCTCAGTGACTACTATAGAACCAAAAAAATACCACGAGGATTTCGTATCCGCAATACACCCACCATAGGACGGTTTAACCCTGAGTTTTGCCGCAAGTGGGCTGCCATCCTCAACAAGGCCTCCTTTGATCTAATCCTATTAGTTATTGAAGAATCTGGCAGAGAACTGAATATCATAAAAGAGAAGATTAAAACATTCGAAAGTGACCATCTAATCAAATTGACAGAAGATACTACAATTGATTGGATTGCTAAACTCCAGACCCAAATAGATAAATATAAAAAAGATCTGATCAAGTTCAAACAAAATAAGCTCAATCTCGTTAACAGGGATTACGAGGAAAAGAAGGTATACTCTTGGGCTAATAATCCTGCTACAGGGAGAAGATTGGTTAAAACTGGATATTACAATCGATATAAAAAGTTTCCCCTAGAAACCGATACCTCCAGTGGTGGTCCCTCTAGTGACCCAGAATGTGCTGGTACCAGTGGCAACACATCATCACGCAGACCCCCTTTAGGGGTAACTACCAGAGCCAAAAAGGATTTACAGCCAGGCTCTTTACCAGACGTGGGGGCCAATGTGAGAGGCAAGGCAAAACAAGCACCCAAGAAAAGGAGATAGTTTATAATTTATCTACCAAGGTTCTGACTTTAGATGAGCTCTCAGTATTGCGTAAAGGACTGAGTTTTGTACCTACGGTACAGTTTAATCAATTGAACAGTAAAATTGATCTGCATAGGCTTAATCGCCAATTGCGACTGAGAGAATATTTCGGTGAAATACCAGAAAGAATGAATACACATACTGAGTTTTTACCATGCAAATCTAAGTCTACGTTTGAACCAGTCTCCCAGAATGTTTCCATCAGGAGCTTTACCAACATGGTAGACAATAGCATCACCAGCTGTGGTGCTAAACATCGTGCTCATCTCAATTTATCTAAAAAAGAAATTGATGCTTTAAAAAGCCTGAGTAAAGATACCAGTATAACAATCCGCCCTGCTGATAAAGGGGGCGGTATTGTGATACAGGACATCTCAGCATATCGATCTGAGGCGTTACGACAACTCTCCGACACAAGCGTCTACTGCAAATTATCAGCGAATCCCACTAAGATATACCAGGATGAACTTACTGAAATTTTGAAGTCTGCTGTGGATGATCACCTGATTTCCAAATCTACTATGGATGCATTAATGCCCCGTCATCCGAAAGTTCCGGTCTTCTATACTCTGCCTAAACTACATAAAGACTTGATAAATCCGCCGGGGAGGCCCATTATAGCGGCGAGAGATTCGCTATATTATGAGGTATCCAGATACATTGATTTCTACTTACAGCCTGTGATACAAGCTGAAGACACCTATCTAAAGGACACCTCTTCATTTCTACAAAAATTACATGATTTAATTGATTTACCTGTTGATTGTTGGCTTTGCACTATTGATATAGTGAGCCTATATACTAGTATTCCGAATACCAGAGGACTAGCAGCAGTGGAACAATTGTTATGTAACAATTCCAAGTTTAATGGTCCTGATTTGTCTTTGTTTTTACATCTTTTGTCTCTTACACTTACGAGAAACTATTTTACATTTGATGGGTCCTATTATTTGCAGACCCTGGGCTGTGCCATGGGGTCTTGTGCGGCCCCGGCTTATGCCAACGCATTTATGTACCGCGTGGAACAAGATTTGTTCTTTACCAACAGAGCCTATGCGGACAAAATTAGGTTTTTTACGCGGTACATAGATGACGTATTTGTTATCTGGCTGGGTAGTAGGAATGAGTTCCTACAGATGATGTGTGAGGTTAATGACCTGGACCCCGATATTAAGTTTACCTATGACATTTGTGCTGATAGCATTCATTTTTTAGACGTATTGGTCACACTATCTAATGGTAAGCTCAGTACGTCTATTTACAAGAAACCCACAGACCGTAATAATTTGTTGCTTGCTTCAAGTCACCACCCCAAAAGTTTGATCAAGGGTTTACCCTATTCTCAGTTTCTGAGAATTCATAGAATTTGCAGTGATCCTACTGACGAAGCATCACAAATGGATAAAATGACTGAGAGTTTTCGTCACAGGGGATATTCGCTCAGTACTCTTAATTTGGCTAGGCAAAAGGCCCTTTTGGCACCCAAATCAGTGACACAGTCTCAGTGCAATACTAAAAATGTGAGTGATAAATTAGTTTGGGTCAATAGCTTTAGTACCAGCAGTGGTCCCATTATTAAAACTGCCAAAAAATATTGGCCATTAATTAGCACCGATGTTAATCTTCCTGCATTTAAAAATACAACTTTATTACCCTGCTATAAACGTGGTAAGAATATCCGCGATTGGCTTGTGCATAACGACATCGCTAATTTTGAAAATTCTAGTAAGTCTCATTTCCTGACCAAGAAACCTGGCAATTATAAATGCTTAGGCTGTACAACCTGTGGTTTCCTGGAAACAGGTGATAGTTTTGTACACCCTCATACAGGCCATCGTTACAAAATTAATTTCATACTCACCTGCACCAGTCAATTCGTTGTATATTTTATCAGGTGTCCCTGTGGTCTCTTGTATATTGGCAAGACCACTCGCCAGTTGCGTGAGAGGATGGCATTGCACAGATCGGCCATCCGCCAAGCCCTTGGTGGCAGTGACACTGATCAGCCTGTGGCACGCCATTTTAAACTTCATCGACACAGTTTGTCGACTCTGCGTTACAAAATGATTGATCATGTCCCTGTCAGTGTGAGAGGGGGAGATAGAGCTAGACGTTTGCTGCAGATTGAGGCAGGTTGGATACACCGTCTTAATACGTTACAACCTAATGGGCTCAATGAAACATTGTCGCTAACATGCTTCAGTTAAATCTTGATTTGCCTACATGTAGGTCCCATTAGACTGTACCTCTCTGCTACCGTATCTTCCTTTTACTATTTCTGTCTCTTTATTACTGTGTTTTAATGATGCTCACATTCTACTTTTACGGTCTTCACCCACAGTAGATTACCTTATTGTTTTGTCTATTTATTTTCTATGTTGGTGAAGGCACGGTTTGTCTTATGTGTTTATTCTGGTCTCCATAGTGACGGACACGTCAGACGTCGCGCCCGCTGCATAGTGCGGGGTGATGACGTCAGATGGTGATCCTGATGGACGCGATCAGCTGCACTCGTGGTGTGTATTGTGCATATAGGTAAGTGTTGTATGTGGTTTCTGTACTTCCTGATGAAAATCTTGACGATTGAAACGTTGAAGTGAATACAGAGGTTTATGTAACCCTTCTTTATTGTGCTTGTTATTGCTGAGTGCCGCCGCTCCTTCATGACTTTATTTATATATATATATATATATGTATATGTGTGTATATATATATATATATATATATGTGTGTATATACATATATATATTAGGGGTGTGCACCGGCCACTTTTCGTGTTTTGTGTTTTGGTTTTGGATCTGGATCTTTCTTCGTGTTTTGGATCTGGATTGGTTTTGCCAAAACCACCCTTCCGTGTTTTGGGTTCTGGGTTTTGTGTCTTGGATCTGTATTTTTTTAAAAAAAAGCATAAAAACAGCTAAAATCACAGAATTTGTTGGTTTCTCTGCTCCTATGCTATTATTAACCTCAATAACCTTAATTTCCACTCATTTCCAGTCTATTCTGAACACCTCACACCTCACAATAGTGTTTTCATGTCCAAAAGGTTGCACCGAGGTAGCTGGATGACTATGCTAAGCGACACGAGTGGGCGGCACAAACACGTGACCCATCTAGGAGTGACACTGCAGTGGCAGACAGGATGGCAGTTAGAAAAACTAGGCCCCAAACTGTACATAATGCAAAGAAAAAAAAGAAGTGCAAGATGGAATTGTCCTTGGGCCCTCCCACCCACCCTTATGTTGTATAAACAGGACATGCACACTTTAACAAATCAATCATTTCAGCGCCAGGGTCTGCCACACAACTGTGGCTGAAATGATTGGTTCGTTTGGGCCCCCACAAAACAAGCTGGCAATTAATGTGTCCCTGCACAAACTGGCTCTACGGAGGCAAGATGTCATCCTCATCCTCCTCATCCACCGATTCCTCACCCTCTTCAGTGTGTACATCCTCATCCTCACAAAGTATTAACTCGTCCCCACTTGAATCCACCACCACAGGTCCCTCTGTACCTTCTGGAGGCTGGTCTCCCTGGAAGAGCTGATAATTCATTTTGATGAACATCATCTTCTCCACATTCTGTGGAAGCAACCTCCTACGCCTTTCGCTGACAAGGTTCCCGGCTGCACTAAACACTCTTTCGGAATACACACTGGAGGGGGGGCAACTCAGGTAAAATAGAGCCAGCTTGTACAGGGGCCTCCAAATTGCCTCTTTTTCCTGCCAGTACAGGTATGGACTGTCTGACATGCCTACTTGGATGCTGTCACCGATGTAATCCTCCACCATTCTGTCAATGGTGACAGTATCATATGCAGTGACAGTAGACATGTCAGAAATTGTTGCCAGGTCCTTCAGTCCGGACCAGATGTCCAAACTTGGTCCTGCCTGCCCTGCATCACCGCCAGCGGGTTGCTTAGGATACCTAAGTTTTTTCCTGGCAGCCCCAGTTGCGGGAGAAAATGAAGAAGGAGCCGTTGACGTGTCACGTTCCGCTTCAGCTGACAGTGTGTTCACCAGCAGGTCTTTGCACCTCTGCAGGCTTGTGTCGGCCGGAAAGAGAGACACCACATAGGCTTTAAACCTAGGATCAAGCACGGTGGCCAAAATGTAGTGGTCTGATTTCAACAGATTGACCACCCTGGAATCCTGGCAAAGCGAATGAAGGGCTTCATCCACAAGTCCCACATGCCGAGCGGAATCGCTCCGTCTTAGCTCCTCCTTCACTTTCTCCAGCTGCTTCTGCAAAAGCCTGATGAGGGGAATGACCTGACTCAAGCTGGCTGTGTCTGAACTGACTTCACGTGTGGCAAGTTCGAAGGGCTGGAGAACCTTGCACAACACGGAAATCATTCTCCACTGTGCTTGAGTCAGGTGCATACCCCCTCCTTTGCCTATGTCATAGGTGGATGTATAGGCTTGTATGGCCTTTTGCTGCTCCTCCATCCTCTGAAGCATATAGAGGGTTGAGTTCCACCGCGTCACAACCTCTTGCTTCAGGTGATGGCGGGGTAGGTTCAAGAGTGTTTGCTGGCGCTCCAGTCTTCGGCACGCAGTCGCTGAATGGCGAAAGTGGCCAGAAATTTTTCGGGCCACCCAAAGCGTCTCCTGCACGCCCCTGTCGCTTTTCAGAAAATTCTGCACCACCAAGTTTATTGTGTGAGCAAAACATGGGACGTGCTGGAATTTGCCCAGATGTAATGCCCGCACAATATTGGTGGCGTTGTCAGATATCACAAATCCCCAGGAGAGTCTAAGTGGGGTAAGCCACTGGGCGATGATTTCCCTCAGTTTCTCTAAGAGGTTGTCGGCGGTGTGCCTCTTACTGAAACCGGTGATACACAGCGTAGCCTGCCTTGTAACGAGCTGGCGTTTCTGAGATGCTGCTACTGGTGACGCTGCTGCTGTTGCTGCGTAAGGTGATACATCTACCCAGTGGGCTGTCACAGTCATATAGTCCTTAGTCTGCCCTGTTCCACTTGTCCACATGTCCGTGGTTAAGTGGACATTGTGTACAACGGCATTTTTCAGGACACTGAGGATACTTTTTCTGACGTTTCTGTACAGTCTCGGTATCGCCTGCCTAGTGAAGTGGAATCTAGACGGGATTTGGAACCGGGGACACACTACCTCCATCAATTGTCTAAATCCCACTGCACTAATGGCGGATACCGGACGCACGTCTAACACCAACATAGCAGTCAAGGCCTCAGTTATACGTTTTGCTTCAGGATGACTGCTGTCGTACTTCATCCTCCTCGCTAAGGACTGTTGGAGGGTCAATTGTTTAGTAAAAGTAGTGGTGTTCCTACTTCCTCTCTGGGATGATGAACGACTCCCAGCAGCAGCAACAGCAGCAGCGGCAGCAGTAGGCGTAGCAATGCAGGATCCTCCAGAGGAATCCCGGATAGGAGAGTCAGTCATGCCAGTGACATGGCCTGCAGGACTACTTCCGATCCTGACTAAGGAGGAAATTGACGAGGAGGGAGTTGACGGTGTGGTTTGCAGGCGCTTGGATACAACAGGACAACGGGATTTAGGTGTCCCTGGACTGCTTACGGTCTTAGCCAAAGTTTCTGAACTTGACAGTAACGTTTTATGAACGCGCTGCAGGTGCCGTATAAGGGAGGATGTTCCTAGGTGGTTGACGTCCCTACCCCTACTTATTTCACCTTTACATATGGTACATATGGCAAGACAATTGTTGTCCGGATTTGGATAGAAATATTGCCAGACCAAAGAGGTGGAATGTTTGGTCTTCTGCCTAGGCATGACCGTGATGGGCTTTTTCATCCCACGGACAACAACTGTCTCCCCCGGAGCCTGATTTAAACAAACCACATCACCATCAGAATCCTCCTCGCCAACTTCCTCCTCAGCGCCAGCTACACCAGTATCCTCATCCTGTTGTACTTCAACAGTGACATCTTCAATTTGCATATCAGCAAGTGGACTGTGGGTGCTCCTTTCAGCACTTGCAGGGGGCGTGCAAATGGTGGAAAGAGCCACCTCTTCCCGTCCAGTGCTGGGAAGGTCAGGCATCGCAACCACCACCACACTTGGACTCTCCTTGGGGATTTGTGATATCTTCTTAGAAAGCACAGTTCTTCGCTGTGCTTTTGCCAGCTTAACTCTTTTGATTTTTTTAGTGGGAGGAGGGCTTCCATCGTCATGTGAAGCTGAACCACTAGTCATGAACATACTAGGGATCGACCTTAACCGTTCCTTGCCACTCCGTGTCGTAAATGGCATATTGGCAAGTTTACGTTTCTCTTCAGCTGATTTAAATGTCTTTTTCAAGGTCATTTTCCTGAACTTTGCCATTTGGGATTGTATGTGCCCTCTACTATGACATTGGGCATCGGCCTTGGCAGACGACGTTGATGGCATGTTATCGTCTATGTCATGACTAGTGGCAGCAGCTTCAGCACTAGGAGGAAGTGGTTCTTGATCTTTCTCTATTTTATTTTTATCGGAGAAAGTTTGGTCCTCCATTTATGTTATATCGATTTGATATATACGTGCGGCTAAACACAGAAAATAATTTTTTTTTTTGGTTTGGACTGGAGTGTACTTTCAGGGGTTACAGCACCCTTTAACGGTCAAGCCAGCCGGCCCTTTACTTATGACACAGGCGCACGCTTGGCACTACTTTGTTGATGCACGTGCGGCTACTGCGCACACAATTCACAAACACAGAAAATAATTTTTTTTTTGGTTTGGACTGGAGTGTACTTTGGGGGTTACAGCACCCTTTAACGGTCAAGCCAGCCGGCCCTTTACTTATGACACAGGCGCACTCTTGGCACTACTTTGTTGATGCACGTGCGGCTACTGCGCACACAATTCACAAACACAGAAAATAATTTTTTTTTTGGTTTGGACTGGAGTGTACTTTCGGGGGTTACAGCACCCTTTAACGGTCAAGCCAGCCGGCCCTTTACTTATGACACAGGCGCACGCTTGGCACTACTTTGTTGATGCACGTGCGGCTACTGCGCACACAATTCACAAACACAGAAAATAATTTTTTTTTTGGTTTGGACTGGAGTGTACTTTGGGGGTTACAGCACCCTTTTACAGTCAAGCCAGCCGGCCCTTTACTTATGACACAGGCGCACTCTTGGCACTACTTTGTTGATGCACGTGCGGCTACTGCGCACACAATTCACAAACACAGAAAATAATTTTTTTTTTGGTTTGGACTGGAGTGTACTTTCGGGGGTTACAGCACCCTTTAACGGTCAAGCCAGCCGGCCCTTTACTTATGACACAGGCGCACGCTTGGCACTACTTTGTTGATGCACGTGCGGCTACTGCGCACACAATTCACAAACACAGAAAATAATTTTTTTTTTGGTTTGGACTGGAGTGTACTTTGGGGGTTACAGCACCCTTTAACGGTCAAGCCAGCCGGCCCTTTACTTATGACACAGGCGCACTCTTGGCACTACTTTGTTGATGCACGTGCGGCTACTGCGCACACAATTCACAAACACAGAAAATAATTTTTTTTTTGGTTTGGACTGGAGTGTACTTTCGGGGGTTACAGCACCCTTTAACGGTCAAGCCAGCCGGCCCTTTACTTATGACACAGGCGCACGCTTGGCACTACTTTGTTGATGCACGTGCGGCTACTGCGCACACAATTCACAAACACAGAAAATAATTTTTTTTTTGGTTTGGACTGGAGTGTACTTTCGGGGGTTACAGCACCCTTAACGGTCAAGCCAGCCGGCCCTTTACTTATGACACAGGCGCACGCTTGGCACTACTTTGTTGATGCACGTGCGGCTACTGCGCACACAATTCACAAACACAGAAAATAATTTTTTTTTTGGTTTGGACTGGAGTGTACTTTCGGGGGTTACAGCACCCTTAACGGTCAAGCCAGCCGGCCCTTTACTTATGACACAGGCGCACGCTTGGCACTACTTTGTTGATGCACGTGCGGCTACTGCGCACACAATTCACAAACACAGAAAATTTTTTTTTTTTTGGTTTGGACTGGAGTGTACTTTCGGGGGTTACAGCACCCTTAACGGTCAAGCCAGCCGGCCCTTTACTTATGACACAGGCGCACGCTTGGCACTACTTTGTTGATGCACGTGCGGCTACTGCGCACACAATTCACAAACACAGAAAATAATTTTTTTTTTGGTTTGGACTGGAGTGTACTTTGGGGGTTACAGCACCCTTTAATGGTCAAGCCAGCCGGCCCTTTACTTATGACACAGGCGCACGCTTGGCACTACTTTGTTGATGCACGTGCGGCTACTGCGCACACAATTCACAAACACAGAAAATAATTTTTTTTTTGGTTTGGACTGGAGTGTACTTTCGGGGCTTACAGCACCCTTAACGGTCAAGCCAGCCGGCCCTTTACTTATGACACAGGCGCACGCTTGGCACTACTTTGTTGATGCACGTGCGGCTACTGCGCACACAATTCACAAACACAGAAAATTATTTTTTTTTTGGTTTGGACTGGAGTGTACTTTCGGGGGTTACAGCACCCTTTAATGGTCAAGCCAGCCGGCCCTTTACTTATGACACAGGCGCACGCTTGGCACTACTTTGTTGATGCACGTGCGGCTACTGCGCACACAATTCACTAACACAGAAAATAATTTTTTTTTTGGTTTGGACTGGAGTGTACTTTCGGGGGTTACAGCACCCTTAACGGTCAAGCCAGCCGGCCCTTTACTTATGACACAGGCGCACGCTTGGCACTACTTTGTTGATGCACGTGCGGCTACTGCGCACACAATTCACAAACACAGAAAATAATTTTTTTTTTGGTTTGGACTGGAGTGTACTTTGGGGGTTACAGCACCCTTTAACGGTCAAGCCAGCCGGCCCTTTACTTATGACACAGGCGCACGCTTGGCACTACTTTGTTGATGCACGTGCGGCTACTGCGCACACAATTCACAAACACAGAAAATAATTTTTTTTTTGGTTTGGACTGGAGTGTACTTTCGGGGGTTACAGCACCCTTAACGGTCAAGCCAGCCGGCCCTTTACTTATGACACAGGCGCACGCTTGGCACTACTTTGTTGATGCACGTGCGGCTACTGCGCACACAATTCACAAACACAGAAAATAATTTTTTTTTTTGTTTGGACTGGAGTGTACTTTCGGGGGTTACAGCACCCTTAACGGTCAAGCCAGCCGGCCCTTTACTTATGACACAGGCGCACGCTTGGCACTACTTTGTTGATGCACGTGCGGCTACTGCGCACACAATTCACAAACACAGAAAATAATTTTTTTTTTGGTTTGGACTGGAGTGTACTTTGGGGGTTACAGCACCCTTTAACGGTCAAGCCAGCCGGCCCTTTACTTATGACACAGGCGCACGCTTGGCACTACTTTGTTGATGCACGTGCGGCTACTGCGCACACAATTCACAAACACAGAAAATAATTTTTTTTTTGGTTTGGACTGGAGTGTACTTTCGGGGGTTACAGCACCCTTAACGGTCAAGCCAGCCGGCCCTTTACTTATGACACAGGCGCACGCTTGGCACTACTTTGTTGATGCACGTGCGGCTACTGCGCACACAATTCACAAACACAGAAAATAATTTTTTTTTTTGTTTGGACTGGAGTGTACTTTCGGGGGTTACAGCACCCTTAACGGTCAAGCCAGCCGGCCCTTTACTTATGACACAGGCGCACGCTTGGCACTACTTTGTTGATGCACGTGCGGCTACTGCGCACACAATTCACAAACACAGAAAATAATTTTTTTTTTGGTTTGGACTGGAGTGTACTTTCGGGGGTTACAGCACCCTTAACGGTCAAGCCAGCCGGCCCTTTACTTATGACACAGGCGCACGCTTGGCACTACTTTGTTGATGCACGTGCGGCTACTGCGCACACAATTCACAAACACAGAAAATAATTTTTTTTTGGTTTGGACTGGAGTGTACTTTCGGGGGTTACAGCACCCTTTAACGGTCAAGCCAGCCGGCCCTTTACTTATGACACAGGCGCACGCTTGGCACTACTTTGTTGATGCACGTGCGGCTACTGCGCACACAATTCACAAACACAGAAAATATATTATTTTTTTAGCACTTGGGGGGAGCACCCCTGATGGACAGAGCACCCCCTGGACAACACTACAGCACTCCTTTAGGACTGGGACACTGCACAGGACTTTGGAGTGGACACAGCCCCTATGGAGAACTGACTGCACAACACAGTCCAGCCAGCCCCTATGGACTTTGAAGTAGTGGACACAGCCCCTATTAACAACAGCAGCACAGCACAACACAGCCAGCCCCTATGGACTTTGAAGTAGTGGACAACAGCAGCACTACACTACACTACACTACACAGCCCTAACTCCCACCCTCCCTCTTCACTGTCCACAGCCGAGTGAGAAAATGGCGCCGACGTGGGTACCTTATATAGGATCCAAAACCCGCGAGACTCGGAAGGCGGGATGATGACGTTTTGCCTCGATTTCAGATCCGAGTCAGGCGGGAAAAGTCGAGCCTGACTCGGATCAGACTCGGATCGGGGGGGTTCGGATTTCAGAAATCCGAACCCGCTCACCCCTAATATATATATATATATATATATATACATACACACATATATAATGTGTGCATATATATATATATATATATATATATATATACATAAATACATACAGAATGTGTATATATATATTTTAGGTGTGTATATTTGTATGTATATATATATATGTGTATATATATGTATAAATAGTGTGTGTGTATATATATATATATATTTTTTGTATATATATATATATATGTGTATATATATATATACACACACACACATATATATTTATACATACAGAATGTGCATGTATATATATATATATGTGTGTGTTTGTACATATATATACACATATATATATATATATATACAAAAAAAAAAAATATATATATATATATACACACACACACATATATATTTATACATACAGAATGTGCATGTATATATATATATATGTGTGTGTTTGTACATATATATGTATGTATATAAAAAGATAAGCAAACAGTTCGGCACTCAATGAGAAATAGTGGTAATAAATAAGTAACTTGCCCAGGTGCCTTCCATATATTGAATCAAACACTCTTCCAAAGCGGCGTCACTCACGGGACTGGTAACAGAGATAATCACGCCCAGCGGACAAAGGGGGAGGCATAGTCGTCATGGATCTGACGGCATATAAAGATGATATCTATAAACAACTAGCCGAACCTGGAGTATATTTCAAACTACCCGCAGATCCGACTCAAACTTATAAATTAGAACTAGCACTGATTATTAAACAAGCAAGAGAGGATAATATCATATCAATCAGATGTGCCGAAGTTCTAACTGTAGAGCATCCGGTCACACCATTACTGTACACCACACCTAAATTGCACAAGAACCCACAATCCCCGCCTGGGAGACCGATAATTTCTGCACGAGGGTCTTTATGTTACAAGATATCTGAATATTTAGATGCGTATTTACAGCCGGTGATACAAGCAGAAAGGACATTCCTGAAGGACACGACGAATTTGATATTAAAACTTCAAAGTTTTTCTGATATTTTACCATCTTACATCTTGTGTACCATAGACGTAGTCAGCTTTTACACCAGTATTCCACATACCAGAGGTCTTGAAGCCACTAGACGCCTCCTTACCAATAATGCAGTATATACAGGTCTGGATCTTTCATTTTGTATGCAATTACTGGAATTTACCTTAATGAGAAATTATTTTCTATTTGATGGTCATTACTACCTACAGCGTAGGGGTTGTGCAATGGGTTCTTGTGTAGCACCATCTTACGCTAATGCATTCATGTACGCCACGGAAAATGATCTGTTTTTTGCACAACCATGGATAAGTAAAAACCTCCTTCTTTTCACAAGGTACATAGACGATATCCTGATCATATGGATGGGTTCTGAGGAGGAATTATTGAAAGCGTTCCAGTTTATTAATAACTCTGAAGACCATATCAAATTCACTTATGAATATAGTTTTAATGATATCCATTTTCTTGATGTACAGATTGAAAAGGTCGACACGGGTCTTAAAACTACATTATATCAGAAACCCACAGATCGAAACACTCTGTTACATTCATCGAGCCATCATCCAATCCCTCTAAAAAGAGGTTTACCGTTCTCGCAGCTGCTACGTATCCACAGAATTTGTAGTGAGGACACTGATGCAGAACTTCAAATGGATAAAATGATAACGAAATTCATGGCCAGAGGATATCAAGCACAACAATTGTAAGAAATTAAACAGAAAGTGCTCTCTATGCCCAGAGCAGAGACTTTGAACAGACATACTAAGTCTGATATTTCTCGAAAGACCATCTGGATTAATCATTTTACTTCATCTAGTGATCAGCTTTCTAGATCTGCGAGACGCTTCTGGCCAATAGTGAGCCAGGACCCTGACTTACAACTATTAAGGGATTCCCATCTCATGCAATGCTATCAGCGTGGCAAAAATATTAAGGACTGGCTGATGCGGCCAGATGTGTCCAGTCAACAACCAGCCCTTTCTCACCACTTTCTATCGAGAAAGTTTGGAAACTACAGATGTACTGGCTGTGTCACCTGTAGTTACCTTGAAACGGGCAATACTTTCATGCACCCCCACTCAGGAAAAAGTTTGTCGATCAATTTTGTTCTCACTTGTAGCTCTCGCTTTGTAGTGTATATCATCCGTTGCCCATGTGGTCTCCTATACGTAGGGAAGACCACTCGGCAATTCAAGGAATGGATGGCTATGCATAGATCGGCCATCAGACAAGCGCTTGATGATAAAGAAAATGACCAGCCAGTGGCATGTCATTTCAAAGAGATGCGGCATAACCTTGCGACCCTTAGATACAAAATGATAGATCACGTCCCCATTAATAGCAGGGGAGGTGATCGTGAAAAACGCTTATTACAATTAGAGGCAATATGGATACACAGACTGAATTGTGTGTATCCACATGGTCTCAACGAATATTTATCATTTAACTGTTTTTTGTAATAAGAGGCACTATGCAACGGTTCTAGGTGCTTTATTTACGTAGTGTGCTTTTTATAAGCCAATGTTGTTTTGGCAGTTCTATATTGGGAGTTGTTCCACTCCAGATTTGAAGCTCTTCCTCTTTAGTCATATCGGTACTTAGATATATCAGTAACGCATATTTGTGTGTATGTCTTCGTCTTATGTGTTTGGTGACGGTTTGTGTTCACTTGGTTGCTAGGATACGTTGACTGCCGGTGATTGGCCTGATGTTGTGACATCATTCTGAGGCGACAGTCCTGGTCAGCAGCGAGCCGCGAGGGTCTTGAGCACTGTGGTGTTTTCTATTTAAGGTAAGATTGTATTTTTGTACTTTGTCCTTGAAAAAAGTTGTAATAAACTGAAACATTGGACTGCTGTGGCAGCAGTATCTGTGATTATCTCTGTTACCAGTCCCGTGAGTGTCGCTGCACTCAGTTGACGATCCCCTCAGTAGCCCTAGCCTTGGGCAAGGAGAAGGCTTTTAATGGCTATCATGGTCATTATGTTCCAGACTTTAAAAATTCAGGCCTTCTTTGGCAATCTTCTCCATGCCATCTCTGCATTATGACCAGCTCTTCCAAGCTTACTATCCTCCTCTGTTGCATAAGATTAAACCTGATTTAACTTATTGGAATCCCTTATATATTTCCTGGTTTGGACAGAACAATGCCATGAAGATCCTGCCCAGACTGCTATATTTATTCCAAAAACTACTGGTGAAGTCCTCATCTCTTTTGTCAGATCAATTCAATTAATATGATGCAGCTTCCCACCCCTTCTCTCCCTAATGCTAACCCTGCTTCTTGTAGCCTAACCCTCCCCACCTCGCACCCTAACCCTCCCTCCCTGTTAGTTCCAAAACCTAAGACTCCCCCCCTTCGTGCCTAACCCTAACCCCCCCCAGGGGTGCCTAACCCTAACCCCCCCAAAACGCTAACTCCACTATGCTACCTAAACTTAACACTCCCCCCATTGCTAACAGCTAAGATGTCCCCAGCTTACCTAGTTCGGGCTGGCGTCTTGTCTGTATTCCGGTGTTGGGGTTAAGATAGGCATCGTTTTTTGATGCCAATCTTAAGTCCTGTGTCTAGCTTCCACGGTCGGGATTCAGACCGGTGGCATATCCCCCCTCTAGTATGCTACAATTGTGACATCTCCTTCCCAATCTGTGGAATCTTTGATACTGGTTGGGAGAGGGATCTGGGGGTGTCTGTGACTAGAAGGGATGGTCACTCATCCAGCAAAATATATATGCAGTAATAGGCAGCATTTTGCCCCACCAGAACACACATCATTTATCCACAGATTTCTGGTATGTGCTGGATATACTTATGTTTATGTTTGATGGGAATGCCTAGTTATTTCAAACTTCTGTGGACATGTCCCCAAAGGGCCGCAGCCTGTTTTGAATGGCGCTAGGGGCATGGGTCACAAAATATTGCACCTTTTAAAGACCCCCATCCAAGGAAGCTGTGGCCCTAAAGTGATACCATCACAGCCTACCAGAGAGTAGCGTCTGGACGTGTAAGGGATAGTGCTAAGCATAGGGAAAGAAAGCTCATTTGAGGGAGCGGAGTTACAGTGGGGTCTCCGGTCCCCCTTCCCAGCAAGTGCTGCATTTTGTTATTTGTTTAGCCTCTCTGGTGAACTATGAATGGAATTGGCACATGGGGCCAGCTATCTTGGTTGGGGCAGCATCTTGGTTTGTGGCTGAAAATGACAAGTGGGCTAGCAGCAGGTTGTTTGTGAATGTCTCTTGGGTTGTCTTTGGCTAAGGAGGCTGCTTGGCTCTGCTAATATTTCCATAGGATGCCAGTAGTGGGTTTTTCTTTTCCCTTAAATTGTACTGTTAGCTATAACTTTTGTTGCAGGTAGGGCATCAGGTTCTGCTTTCACTATTAGGGTTAAGTTTAAACTCCGATTTAAAAAAATAATTAAATTCATACTCTTCGTCTTTCCTCAACTTTTCCCTCTTCGTTCTCCACCCTCCCTTTCACTTCTCTCTCTATTCTAAATTCTCTAAATTGAAATTGCTACTTAATTTCAGTTTTAATATTATTTATGTTGGTAGCAAAACAAAATGGAAAACATTTAAAAGCTGCTTTTTTGTATTTTCCTATATTTTCATAACTTAAAACTAATAACTTGGATGTCATAATGATGTAATTACATGTTTATATGTATGCTGGCACCAAATGTTGTGATGGTGCACAGCACAACACTGTGCGGTTATTTCCTACTTCCACTACGTTACAATGTAAATTTGCACCTTTTGTAAGCGTGCTTTCACCTTATCTTCTTCTTAGTTCATTTTATACCATATCCAGGGGCATCAAAAGATTTTATGTTGGGGGGGGGGAACATAAAATCTTTCTGGAGCCTCCTCTTTCTTCCTCCCTCCCTCTCCCGCAGTGGCGTAAGTTCATGCCAGGTGCCTGGTGTCAAAATAGATGGTGGTGCCCCCCCCTCCCCCGTAGACTCCAGCTTACTGCAGAACCTCCCTCCGTGTGTCTCTAGCTCCAGCCAGCCCCTAATGTCTCTCCAGCCATCCCCCAGTATTTCTCAAGCCTTTACTAGATTATAGTGTTTTTGTGTCACCGTTTCTTTCATATAGGGGCATGTTTTTCAAATGTAACATGCCCCTATATGTTGACCACGCCCCCAATTCAGTACAGGGGAAGGAGGGGGGGTGCCGAAACATACCCTTGCTCCGGGCATCATGGCACCTAGCTACACCTCTGCTTATATGTTCAGATAATTCATCCTTTTTCATATTCTTTTCAAATGGAGAAGTGCATGTGTAACACCAACCTAAAATGCTATCACTCTGAGTGCTGGTTTCCGACAGTAATGGCTTCTAAAGTTTCTGTAATGTTAAGGGAAGCATTTTTCTGGTATCTTTTGGGTATTGAACCCAAACAAGCCATTTTGGGGACATTTAGAAAAACGACTGTACTATCATTAACTTGCCAGTTGAATTACTTTTCTTTGGAAGACTGGTGCTGCATTTCTCCTGCATATTGTAATTCCAAACGTTGGTAGACTCAATGTCACAGTGCATTCGGCCTTACTGCCTCACATTGTGGGCTTTGAAGACTTTTAAGTGACTTTGGGCCTGATTCAGTATGGATCGCAATTGCAATCACGGCTACGTAATCGCACTCAATGCAGCTCCAAAAATGTTTTAATGCCTGCCAAAGCTCAGCCAGCATAGAGACGCCCACTGCTGCTTTCTCACATCCGTAATACCACGCAGTCCTGCATATACATCAGTACAATCGAAGCACATCAACCCATTATGAACAATTACAGCAGGTCTGACCAGTCGCAGAAACTGCAAGTCTTGTCGCACGCAGTGAGTACTCAAGCTGGTTTGCTACGGCGTTCAAACGGATAGACACACCTGCTTTTCTCCAACCACTCCCCCATCACCTCCCCAAAATGCTCACGACCTGTCACTCACTCTGCAATGGATTCCCATGTGTGTGCATAATCGCAGTGTTGAACTGGTCATTCTGTGTACATAGCTGCAATTGCATACGCTGCTGAATCAGGCCCTTTATATTGTTGTTTTATTTTCCTTATGCACTTAGGGCCTGATCCAGAGGTGGACGCTACGGCACAGTCGCTGTGTCTTTGTACACAGCAGCTGTGCTCTAATATGTAAAAGCTGCAGGAGGTGTCTTAAGTAAACGCCCACTGTCTGCTTCTCTGATCCAATGCTGCTTCTAGGGACACAGCATCGCATCAACTACATGACCATCTGACATCTGAGTTCCACTCAGGTTACTCAGGATGTCTGAGAAAATCATGCTGCTGGCATCAGTGAAGCTGCGTCCAAGGTCGCAGTCACTGGCTACGGCACGCCCAGAGTATGGGGCAGATAAGCTCCCATTTTCTGGAATGTTCCATGTCACCACCCCCAATGCCAACATGTCAATCATGCTGTGGTATTTGGGGCACTGTGAGTGACATCACAGCCCCGGATCTGCACATGCACTGAGTGTCAAATTTAAAATCATTGGAGATGTTTACATACATCTGTAGCCATACTGATGTATGGCTAATATATATGTCTATATATAGGAAATGAATATATGGTATTGCAGTGTAATTCATTTATGTGTATAATAATTAATGTTGTAAATGTTATTAAAAAGTATATTGTAATTCATAATAATATTTATAGAATTTAGTATGTGTATAACTAAAACATTATAAATCATTATTAATATCATGCATGAAGTATACTATATTGTCTGAGGTAATGGCACGAGCCTAGAAGGTGCCAGAAAGTACTAGAAAAGGCAGCGTGAGCTGTAGAAGCCAGTACTGGCACGAGTTGTGAGAGGGAAGAGAGGGTCGCGCGACACTTTGCACACAGTTTAAAATGAAGAGTTCCAATACTGACCGCCAGTCTGCGGTTCCCCCCTCCAGGGCCTACCTCTCAGACTCACTGCATTAGAGCATAGAGCACATCCAGCAGCGACTGGGAGTCAGAGGGATGGTGAGGCCAGTGTGGGATTTTAATGTACCTGGTGTGGCGGCGGCTCCGGGCAATGGGCTGGCTTGGGCCCTGTGTTTTGGTGGCAGCATATTATAGTCACAGCGGCCAGTGGTGTCCCTCCCTGTGGTGAGACCCGGTGTGGATAGATTGCAAAAAAGGGAACACTGCCTCATGGGTAGGGACATGGCCTCACGGGTAGGGGGTGTGGCACCGCTGGGATCACATCTAACTACATCTACATATACTGTATCTAGATACTCTGCACTATAGGAGGAATTTGGGCGAGTGATATAAAAATTATACCCTGAACTATACATTTACAGCAATATATATTTCCCTACTAGGGTGTTATCGGAAATCAGAATCAGCTATATGAGAATAGAAACTTATATAATATAGACATTGGAGCATTATCTCAAAGGAATAAGTCATAGTCCTCATTTAGAAAATGTATTATATAACCTGCAGTGACTGTTCAGAAATGATACAATAATTTCAATTTAAGTAAATACTTTCAGTAGCAACATAGTTCTCATAGCTACAGCCAACTAACTGGAGGCTAATAGTGTTTTATCACAGCTCATAGTACTGGCTTGTACATCAGCTGTACTGTCATAGAAACTGTTATGTTAATGAAAAACTAGAGTGGAATACAGCTAGTAAAAATGTACAGGAAGTATAATTTATAACTGGACACAGTGTTTCAAAGCGACACGAGTTTGCTCCTATTTAAGAGAAATTTACAGATATGTAATGATGAGAATAAGCCTTTCGGGAGAAATATACCTTTAATAAACACCTTGGACTAACAAAAAAGGAAAAGTATTTAAGGTGCACATCCACTACGCGTCTCAGGGAAGACAGTATGATTACAACATCGTAATCGTACCGTTGTTCCCCATCCCCTGCATGCCTACACTGAACGATTAGTCATTCAGTGTAGGCACCCTCCATCATCCCTGAACATGGCCAATCTGTCATTATCAGCAGATTGACCAGCATGTTCGGGCGATGATTGATGTCGGAAATGACCAGCGGGAGTGCACATCGCTGGTCGTTTCCGACATTTGTGCTCAATTCATGCACGATTAATGGACGACTGAATGATAACTATGTCGTTATTGTTCAGTCGTCCATTAATATCTGCTAGTGGATGTGCGCCTTTAGACTTTTTAAAATTTCAGATGAGTCTCTGCCTCCAAAGACCAAACTATAGAATCTTCCTGACAGTAGTTTAGGTATTCATAAGGATAGATGATAAATAGATAGATAGATAGATAGATAGATAGATAGAGTGGATAGATAGAGTGCTAAAACACAGTCTTTCTAAGCACACGTCTGTTACATTTCTTAACCAATACTGATATTTTGTTATAATAATTTAAGGCCCGTTTACATTTGTTTGAAGATTTATTTCTTAGCCTTTTATTATGGAGAGATAAATGGGAAAAACTAAAGATATCAGTCTACAATAATAGAGTGGAATACAAAAAAGAGGAGAAAAGCGCTCCGTGGTAAATGGGTATATAAATGTCAAATTATGTGTGAGGATTTAAGGTCTAAATATTCTGATCTTTTTAACTATGGTGTTTTGAATATATGACATCAGGTGGGCAATAACTTGAGGCTGGAGGTTGAACTTAAAATAAATGAGGAATTCGTCCAATGATGTATATCAGTGATTTCTTTAAAATTGAAATAGTCAGTCTCTCTGATTCTGACAGGTGGGCAACAACTGTAGGCTAGGTGTTGTAAATCAAATATGATGTACTCAGGGCTTTATATGGTGCCAAAAACTGGGACAATCCCTCCTTATGCAATTGATGTATAGTGCTATCAGTCTATCTCTCTGAACAGGTAGACAAAAACTGTAGGCTGGATGTTGCAGTGAAACACTTTTGTTATGACGAAAGCTGTATGCTTTGGGTGCCACCTCCTCTGTAATCAACGCCACCTCGGAAATAGGAAACGCAGTATCAGGATGCCTTATGACACTATAATGCAGTATAAGGTAAGTGGGATCTACTTACCCAGGATGAATATCTGCTGGTCTGACTCCTCCTTGCGTCCAGTTGGGCTAGGTGCATGCAACTGAGGGACCCATAATTATGCAGCATGGAGATTCCACCCGCATACATACCCCCAATTAAGACACATGGACAGTTCCTATTTATCATTTTAGTGTCCCAGTTTGACTTACTAATTATGGAGCTCCAGTGACGCTTTAACCCATTTATCAAATTAATCAATACACATGAACCATCAATCAAGCCATCAGATCATAATATTATTAGTCGGTTTATCAGTGTATACCAACTCCAAATAATACCTTTATTTCTATTTAATCTATTCTAAATATGCATTTGTTACTATTTACTGATCCACCTAACCACATTGAGTGTATTGATCATTATGCAGAATACTAATTAAGGCATAAGTTCACTTGATCAACAATGACCCAGATAGAATGGATATTTTCTCACATCTTATCCTTTGCTTATAGTGAATGCAGAAAATGCATTGTTACAGAAAACACCAGCCTCACTGATGGACATAGAGATTTTCCTCTATATATAGGGTTTTTATCGCATTTATCTATATACAATATGACCTTCTCCTAATTCTACTCTATCTCTTTATCATTTAGCAGAGCAAATATATAAGAACTTCCCCTTACCTCACTGATCACCGCGATCATTGAATTAGAAGCACAACAACTGATTGATATGCCTTTTTCATGTAATTAAACACATCAAAGATGGCCGCCGCCACCGATGCAGACAGACTACAACAGCATCACTATAAGGCCAGGCTACACTATGGACAGACTCCGCATACCCACATAGGAGGGGACACAACCCTACCATTGAAGCTTCACTCCTATCTACATGTCCAGGCGCGCGATGTGCGCATGCGCACAATACGGAACCCGGAAGTGCGGGTCACCACCGCATTCTGGCGCAATTCTCAGTATTAACTATCTATAAATAGATGTTAGAGTCACACTAAGGAACTTTTGCCCTTGAAGAAGTCCCACAATAGGGATGAAACGCGTTGGCACATTATATATATATATAGTTACTGTATATGACTATACTACCTACACTGTATGGTCATTTTATTTGCCAATAAAATAGTTATTTTTATTCATTACTGGCTTATCTCCATGCTGCATAATTATGGGTCCCTCAGTTGCATGCACCTAGCCCACCTGGACACAAGGAGGAGTCAGACCAGCAGATATTCATCCTGGGTAAGTAGATCCCACTTACCTTATACTGCATTATAGTGTCATAAGGCATCCTGATACTGCGTTTCCTATTTCCGAGGTGGCGTTGATTACAGAGGAGGTGGCACCCAAAGCATACAGCTTTCGTCATAACAAAAGTGTTTCACTGCAACATCCAGCCTACAGTTTTTGTCTACCTGTTCAGCCAGATATACTGATAGCACTATACATCAATTGCATAAGGAGGGATTGTCCCAATTTTTGGCACCATATAAAGCCCTGAGTACATCATATTTGATTTACAACACCCAGCCTGCAGTTGTTGCCCACCTGTCAGAATCAGAGAGACTGACTATTTCAATTTTAAAGAAATCACTGATATACATCATTGGACGAATTCCTCATTTATTTTAAGTTCAACCTCCAGCCTCAAGTTATTGCCCACCTGATGCCCACCTGATGTCATATATTCAAAACACCATAGTTAAAAAGATCAGAATATTTAGACCTTAAATCCTCACACATAATTTGACATTTATATACCCATTTACCACGGAGCGCTTTTCTCCTCTTTTTTGTATTCCTTGGTATTGGGAGAGTTTAGGACATCTCCGAGAAAGCAGCTAGTGGTAACATTTATCCTTCTTCTGTGAGCGCTAACTGCCTTTTCTTTGTACAATAATAGAGTGAAATAATACATTTGCTTCAACATTGTGGACATGGAATTGCGCGCGCTGCTAAAATTTCACCTCATAGTGTAGGAAGAATTAAGAGGAAGTTGAAATTAGGAAAACCAGTTATGCCAGCAAAGCGTTCAAATTGCAAAAGCAGTCGTAAAACTACGCCCAGACAGGACAGACTACTCAAGAAAATTGCAACTGAGAACCGGAAATTGCCAGCCAAACGTGTTATGATGATGTGGAAGGAAGCTGGAGCTAACGTTTTTTTAAAAACTGTTCGGAGGTGCCTTGCAGAGATTCAGTTTAGAACTTGTCAACCAGCCAATAAACCAAAGCTGAAACCAGTAATGAGAAAAAAATGCCTAGCATGGGCCAACAAATATAAAACTTGGACCGCGGCTGACTGGTCCAAGGTAAGAAATTAATTTTCTGAAATATTAATGGCTTTTGTGTGTTTTCCAATCAGAATTAATGGTGTAATGATTTTCAGTATATTTTTTACTGACAAGATTAAAAAGATGCCTTGATATCTACCAATTTAATGCAAAGGAGGCTGGTTCACATTGCAGATCATTTATTAATTGTAACTCTTACTGTACTTGGTAATTATAGGTGTGCTTTTCTGATGAGAGTACTGTACAGACTATGGATGAATGCAACCAGTATGTTCAACGAGGACCTGTGAGGAATTCCTTCCTGAGTGCATCAAGCAAACTGAAGCATCCACAGAAGACTATGGTGTAGAGCAGGGGTCTTCAACCCGTAGCCCGTGGAACTGTCCCCCATGGCCCACCGATGGTTAGTGTAGTGCGGACCGCAGTGAGTGTGGACCACACTACACAGAAACAAACACCACTGCCGGCGCCGGGTAGTACACTTGTACTACCCCGCTGAGGTGTGTTTGTTTTAGCAGCCAATGAGAGTAAGACAGACTCTCATTGGCTGCTGCACCCACAGCCGAAGCCGGGCTGGAGCTCACTCATGAGCTCCACCTTCCGGCTCCCACAGTGTGTGATGGGAGAGACGTCATGACGTCTCTCCCATAGTACAGCGGGCCGGGAGGATGGAGGAACGGACAGCGGCAGGTGTGGGAATTCAGGTAAGTGTTGTTGGTTTTTTGTGTGTCTTTGTTCTATATATGTAAGGGGCACCGCATAGGGGTGGGGATACTGCATGGGGGGGGCTACTACTGGGGTCACTGTATAAGGGGCACTGCATAGGGGGGACCACTACTGGGGGCACTGCATAAGGAGGACTACTACTGGGGGCACTATATAAGGGGCACTGCATAGGGGGGCACTGCATGGGGGGACTGGGCACTGTATAAGGGGCACTGCATAGAGGGGACCACTACTGGGGGCACTGCATAGGGGGCTACTACTGGGGGCATTATATAAGGGGCACTGCGTAGGGGGGACTACTACTGGGGACATTGCATAATGGGACCACTATTGGGCCACTGCATAGGGGGGGATCACTAATGGGGCACTGCAGGGTGGGGCAGTTATGGGACATAATTGTTTGAGGATGGGGCAACTATCTGTCATAATTAATAGAGGAGCAGAGACAGTTATGGAGCATAATTATAATTGTGGGAGGAGGGGGGCCGTTCTGGGAACTAATCAATATTGCAGGAGTGGACAGTTATGGGCCATAATTGTGTGAGGAGGGGGCAGAGCCTAAATACCACAGTATAGCTTAGTGGCTCTCGGGCTTTGTTGAATTTTTTAATGTGACCCACACTGTCTTAAAGGTTGAAGACACCTGGTGTAGAGTGTTACTTCAGCACAAGGCCCCAGGAAGATTGTAGATTGTTAAAGGCATGATGAGAAAGGAACAGTACATTGAGCTTGTTAACAGTTGTTTTATCCCCAAGATAAGAGAGTGGTTTCTGGGAAATTATGAAATATTCATGCAAGATGCGGTGCCATGCCATGCGGCAAAGGTGGTATTAGAGCACCTTCGTAGATACGGCATCCCTGTTTTGGACTGGCCTGGAAATACTCCTGACATGAATCCAATTGAAAACATTTGGAAGGAGATGAAAGATGCAATCAGTGAAATAAGCAACAGCTGATTGAATGACTAATGCAGGTTTGGCATCATGATTATAGAATCAAAGAGTTACAGTAGCTAAAAAAATACATTGAGAGCATGAGTAAAAGCCGTTATCAGAGCCAAGGGTGGCCCAACTAAGTACTAGCAGAGGTATATGCTAACCTAATGCATACCAAAGCTGTTAAATAAAAAAAAATAAGTTTATATAGAATATTAAATATATGTATTTGACATTATTTTATCTACATTTTACAAGAAACTAAAAAAAATCCTAATTCATTGTCCACCCACTGTAACTTATAGTATCATTATATTGTTCAATTAAAACCTATGCTATACATGTATAAGACTGTGTATTTAAATGTTAGAATGTATACTCTTTTACTCTGCATTTATTTGCATGCATAAAAAATAAGAAGTACATATAACTGTGGTGTAAGAGTATTACTTACCTGTTGGAGTAGTGAAGACATCCAGAACCCTGTGAACCTAAGGAGAAAAGAAGAACAGGTTTATTCTTATATAAATATATTGCTCGGCTCCCATTTATGGAGAGTAAGGGACTAGTTTTACAGTACATAGCGGAAGAGTCACAATGAAGTTTTGATCTACAAAGTACCCTTCTCAGCTCCAGAGATACTCTCCTGATTTCAAATATAATCCATATCTTACTAGATCTTGTCACAGATGCTCCCATCTGCATACCTCTGGGAAAATGACATCACTGCCATATTCGTGGAGGATTCATATGAGATATACACAGCTGCCACACAAGGTAAATATATACGCAGGGGAGGATGATGCGGGTGAGACACAGGAAGATGGTGCTGAAGAGACACAGGGAGGAAGCTGGAGAGACACGGGGGGTGCTGGAAAGATGCAGGGGGGTTACTCCAGGATATTTGATCAGTTTGATGACATATTAATTCTATACACACACATGCCTTCTGTAACACTTGATCTTCTTTATGTATACTGAATACTGTCTGCCTAGGGAGGTTCAATTTATTCAAAGGTCCCTCATTGTAAATAAACCACCATATAGGTAAGAAAAGATTCAAGCACAGGGGATGCACAGGGGTTAAAAAAGAAATAAAATACAACATAGAGGACGAAAAGGGTTTGTGGTTTTGTGACACAGTAATGCACCTTATAACACATTATGCCACACATTAATGACCCTTATAACATATTATGCCACAGTAATGTCCCTTACAACACATTTTGCAACACAGTAATGTCATTTACAACACATTCTGCCACAGTAATGCCCCTTACAACACATTATGCCACAGTAATGTCCCTTATACATTAAGCCACAGTAATACCCCTTATACATTTATGCCACAGTAATGCCCCTTACAACACATTATGCCACAGTATTGCCCCTTATACATTTATGCCACAGTAATGTCCCATATATATTATGCCACAGTAATGCTACATATACATTATGCCACAGTAATGCCCCTTACACATTATGCCACAGTAAGGCCCCTTTTACATTATGCCACCGTAAGGCTCCTTACACATTATGTCACAGTAAAGTCACTTTTACATTAAGTCACAGTAAGGCCCCATCTCCCTTCTCTTACCTGCCAGAGCCGTGTGGTGGGTGAGCTGCTAAACACTGGGGAACTGTCAGTACTGGTGTCATTGTAATGTGGCGCTGCTCATGAACCAATTGGAGCTCACGGACCGGCAGCCTCTGTTGATTGGCTGCTTGTCCACGAGCACTGATTTGCTTGGACCGGCACCATATTAGACTGACAGTGTCTCTCTGCCTCTCAAGGCTGGGAAGCAGCTCCAAACCCACAAGAGCAGTAACCTAGCCTCCCGGCAGCCTCTTCCCGGCATCCTCTCAAGTCCGGCACCTGGGTCAAGTGCCCCCTTAGCCCCCCCTCCTAGTTATGGTCCTGCTGTTTCTAATGTGTATTTTGTATTTGCTCTCAGCTCCATAAAACCTAGTTGTGCCTCTGGCAGTGGAAAGGCATCATCTTGGAGTAGCTCCGCCTAATATGGGGGACAGAGGGTTGGGGGCAGTGGTGGAGAACTTCACCACCTCTCCAGAACCCTTTAAACCCTGATCTTCCCATCCTTGAATGCACTCTGTGACTTATGCTTTTGCTTTCTCCAGGGCTACATTTTTGGTCTTGTTATAGCCTAGCAAAATCGTTGGTCCCCATGTGCCGACTGTCAAGTTAGAGATTGATGCAGAATCAATAATCTCTAGCATTGTATTGAGACTATTTGACCTGCCTGGTTAGATTTTTAAAACAGAGATTAATTTCCCTCTTTTTTATGGTAAAATTGGCATCATGTGTTGATTGATACCTATATTTCCTATTGTGAAATACTGTACATTTTTATAGTGTACACACATAATGTGGGGGATACCAATATGTAATTTTGATGATGAAACCTAAAATACTGTATGAATAAGATTTATATGCCAATATGTGTTAGCGTATGTGTCACAAACAACAAACAAAAATATTGGTTCTGCAAATATGTTATTTAATCTGCAGATATATTTTTTTTAATAGGAATATATGAAGGTAAAAATATATGTGCTCTTATATGCAGTATGAGATGTGATATATTACATAATTGTTTAGCATAGTGTAAAATCAAAATCTGCATGGTCACAACAGGATCAACAGGATCAACTCTATTAATAGTTTTTTAGGTTTATTTTAATACAAAAGATATTTACATTGTACGGCTAATCCAGATGCAATTCTATTAATAGTTTTTTAGGTTTATTTTAATACAAAAGATATTTACATTGTACGGCTAATCTATATGCAATTCTTGACCATGAGAGAGAATTTAGGAGTTTGATGTCACTCCAATCCATTCCCCCTGTGGAAATGTGGCACATATGGCAATTGTGAGCTCACCTTAATAAAGTTCCCATTAGGATTGAAATGCATTGGTAAGCAGATGTGCTGTGAGCTCTGGTCTGAAAAGACCACTGTTACTGAAAGCTGTGTTAACTGGGGCCCCTATTGTGCAAAGGAATAGTATACGCTGATCCTATTACACGTAATCAAACAAGGGAGTATATTTACTAAAGTTGGATTTTAAGTGCAGACAATTTTTTATTTGTGTTTTTAAGTGTTAGTAAATGTGTGATTTACTATGTGAAACACAACATCAGCTAGATCGATTTAAATGTATTTAGATTGATTTAAAAAATCAATCAAAATTGATTAAAATCGACCTTTAGTAAATATATCCGGTACTAACTAACTGTTATTTAAAGACCACCACTTTTATGTTATAAGAATGTTTTTGTGTGCTTATTGCAGGGGCAGATAGGAATTGAAATCCAGCCTGGAAAATTTATGGAAGCAGCCCTAATGGGGCGGGGTCTATTTGGGGGAAAGGATCCCTCCTCATAAGGTTCTGAGTTGGATGCAGTCGCAGCTTTCCTTGCGTCTTTTGTAGCAGTTGCTTTTGCAACTTTAGGCTAATGACACTGCAATGCTCTTCCCTGGTGTACATCAAATATGCAAGGGCTGAGATCTCCACAGTTAGTGTCTACAGATGCTGCAATCATGCTTTGTGCATCTTTAAACACCACCATTAGTCGCACCATTGAAACCTTCACCATCCCTATGCTAGGTACAGATCAGCCGCCTGAGTATGGCCTCCAATGTGATCAATTCAGCATCTCCATATGCAACCACCTTCAGCAACACTCCCATACTACGTTACATCTGCATCTGATTAGCCAACCTCCTGTAACCGCCTAGGAAGGCAGAAAACATTTCTAATGTACTGTGTCTGAATCTGTACTGTGACTCTGTACGAACACCATCAGGAAGCATGCGTGGTGTAAACAACATTGCACAAGAAAAAACCATCCACATTGGCCCTCACAGAAAAAATAAACACAATGGCCCCCACAGAAAATAAAACACACTAGTCTCGATTGGAAAAAAAAAATACATTGTCCCCCACAAGAAAAATATAAAACGCATTGGCCCCCTCAGAAAAAAAAAAACACATTGACCCCGGACAGGAATAAAGAATCACATTAGACCCCACAGGAAAACATAAAACACATAGGCCACCAGAGAGAAAAAATAAACAAACACATTGGCCCCCACAGGAAAAAATTAAAACAGATTAACCCCTGACTGTGAAAAAAACCTACATTAGCCCCCTCAGGAAAAAATAAAACACATTGGCCCCCACAGAAAAAATAGGGTGGATAGTGTATGTCCCTGGGTTGGAGGGGTACTGTGTCTAAAGGACTGGGGGTAGGGTGGGTACTGTATGTCCCTGGTCAGAGGAAGAGTGGTATAGGTGGATAATGCATGTCCCTTAGTTGGGGGAGTTCTGTGTCTAGGGGGCCAGGGGGTACAGTGGGGAGTTTATTTTTCTAGGGCTGGGAGAGGGTCAGTGTACATACCTGGAGCCAGGGGGGAGAAGGTGGCAGAGCAGGTAGTGTATGTCTCTGGGTTGAGGGGCTATTGTATATCTATGGGGTCAAGGGGGTTAGGGCAGGTTTTAGATATGTTCCAGAGGAGGGTTTGGTGGTTAGGGTGTGTACTACACTGTGAGGCCAGGGGGTAGGAGTGGTTAGCCTATTGCCCCCACCAGAGCACAAGCTCCATACACTCTGCTGCTGCTGGGGGCAGGTTGGGAGTAGTATAAGGGTAAGCATGGGACAGGGTGGGAGTAATATTAGTAGTGGGAAGGAGGGGGCAGGATAGGAGTAGTAGTGGGAAGTAGGGGTCAGGATGGTAGTAGTAGTGAGAAGCAGGGGAAGGATGGGAGTAGTAGTAGTGGGAAGCAGAGGTCAGGATGGTAGTAGTGAAAGGCAGTGGTCAGGATGGCAGTGGTAGGAAGAAGCAGGCAGGATGGGAGTGAAAGGAACTCATCAGGAAGAAGTCTTTTCCGCAGTTCCCGGGTCCCGGCCACCATCCCTCCCTCTGTGTACAACACTTAGGACTGGCTCCTGCTCCCATCTACACAGCTGCAGCAGTGCACAGCCCTCTCCTCCCTGAGTGGTTCAGCTCACCTTCAGCAGTGCCAGGAGATGGTCCAACCCATCCCCCAGAGACAGGGGGTGGACAGGTGGCGGAGGCTGAAGGAGGGGATACAGGACCCAGGAGCTTCAAGTTTGCATTCCACAGTGGAAAGCAAATCTCAGAAGCTCAGCAGCCGGCAGACATATGAATTGGCTAGGGCCAGCAGGCAATGTCAGCCAGCCTGGCAAAGGGGAGCCTGGGACCAGCCCAGCGGGAACTTTCTTGGTGGCCCAATCTGCCCCTGGTGCTAAGTGTACCTTATTTTTAATCATATTAGTGTCTTTAGATAATGCACCATACCAATGCCTTATTTTCATATGAGGGGTGCTATTCCACAAGAATAGAAAGGAAATAAGAAGCAAAGGTGTTTTACCTCTATTTATGTGACAAAAAATGATATGTGATGAAGTAACGACCTCCAGTGAGAGATCACCTACCTATAAATATAAAAAAGGGGAAGGTGAAGACATAACAGAAGACTTCTTATCAGTGACGTAACTAGGGTATTTGGAGCCTAGGGCAAGATGAAAAATGTAGGCCCCCCCACCCCCTATGTGGCCGAAGGCACAAGCACCGAAAAGTGGGCATGGCCACATACCACAAGGGGCGTGGCCACTGAAAAATGGGGGTATGACACCACCATTTCTCGTCACTGTGGGAACATTCCTTTCCATTCCATATACACCTTAATGCCCCCAGTAGTAGTGCCTCTTTTCAATGCCCACTGTATTAGTACCCCTTGTGCATTGTCCCCAGTAGTAGTGCCCCATGTATTAGTGCCCCTTGTACAGTGCCCCCAGAAGTGCACCCTTATATAGTGCCCCTTATACAGTGCCCCAAGAAGTGCCACTTATACAGTGCCCCTAGTAGTGCCCCTTATACAGTGCCCCCAGGGGTGGTCCTCCCTATGCAGTGCTCCCAGTGGTGGTCCCCCTTATGCAGTGCCCTTTATACAGTTCCCCTTGTAGTGGCTCCCTTATGCAGTGCCCCCAGCAGTGGTCCCCCTATGCAGTGACCCCAGTAGTGCCCCTTATACAGTGCCCCCAGTAGTAGTCCTCTCTATGTAGTGCCCCATATACAGTCACACTAGTAATGGCCCCCTTATGCAGTGCCTCCAGTAGTGCCCCTTATGCAGTGCCTCCAGTAGTGCCCCTTATGCAGTGCCCCTTATGCAGTGCCCCCAGTAGTAGTCCACTCTATGTAGTGCCCCATATACAGTCACACTAGTAATGGCCCCCTTATGCAGTGCCTCCAGTAGTGCCCCTTATGCAGTGCCTCCAGTAGTGCCCCTTATGCAGTGCCCCCAGTAGTGCCCCTTATACAGTGCCCCCAGTAGTGCCCCTTATACAGTGCCCCCAGTAGTGCAACTTATACAATTCCCCCCTATGCAGTGCCCCTTACACAGTGCCCCTATTAGTGCCCTTTATACAGTGCCACTCTATGCAGTGCCCCAAGTAGTGATCCCCCTATACAGTGCCCCCAGTAGTGCCCTTTATACCATGCCCCCAGTAGTGGTCTGCTCTATGCAGTGCCCCCAGTAGTGCCCCATATGTAGTGCCCCCAGTAGTAGTGCCCCTTATACAGTGCCCCTAGTAGTGATCCCCATTATGCAGTGCCCCCAGTAGAACCCCTTATACAGTGCCCCGAGTAGTGGTCCTCATTATGCAGTGTCCCCAGTAGTGGTCCCCAATATGTAGTGCCCCTTACATATACACAGACAACAACAAAAAACAATAGTTACCTGAATCCCCGCTCCTGCACTCGCTCCACTGTCCTCACAACCCACTTGGCACTATGAGGGAGAAGTCATGGCGTCTCTCCCATCACCCACTGTGGGAGCCAGAAGGCGGAGCTCATGAGTGGAGCTCCAGCCCGGCTCCATCCATGGGTGCAACAGCCAATGCGAGTCTGTCTGATTCTCATTGGCTGCTAAAACAAACACACCACCACCGGGTAGTACGAGTGTACTACCCAGTTCCGGCACGTTTGTTTTATTGTGTAGTGGGGACCGCAATCACTAAGGTCCACACTACACTAACTGAAACTGACCCGGACCACGGCTGGCAGTGTGAACCGCCCCCACATGTGCCACCAGTCCAGCATGAGCCCCGGGCGACTCCCCCCTTGTGATGTCACTGCCTCCTATGAACTTTTATTGTGACATTCACTATTCTAGTCATTGCGATTCAAACTGTAACCGATTTCCAAACTCCTAAGAATTATTCTTCTAATTTTTATAAGCGTTTTTATGATATGGTCTAGGTTCTACAACAATAATTTGGAGTGCTGGGAATCAGTAGTGTCCCTCCATGAGGTGACACCTGGTGCGGGTAGGACTGGGGAAGGTAGTTGTGCACAACGCCAGGGCACGCATTGGCAAAAAAGGGAGTGAGGCCTCGCAGGATAGGGGTGTGGCTTTGCGGGTAAGGGGTGTGGCCTGAACCCCCATTCAAGTCACTTCGAGGGTCCAGGAGATGCGGGTTACACCTGGGACAAGTCTGTTTCAAAGTGCCGGCTCCCTCACTGTGCCAGCATTGTAACGCCACTGCTGGGAATCAGTATTTTTTATTTTAAAGTGGGCATGTGTTTGATCTCTGTAGGTGTGCAGCCAAAAGTAAAAATACACTAAGGGCATAGAATCACAGTATGACTAAAATGACCACCAAAAAGTCTCAACCACAGCCTCCTGGAGTGGTCTCAACTTGCATGAGCTCTGACCTTGGTGTAAGTAAAAAATTTACGATAAATGCACACACCTGGTCTCAAATGCTGAAACCACATCCACACATTTATGCAAAATCCCTAATATTGAGTAACCCAGTTGCCGACTGGCCGTCCCACCAGCCCAGAGGCCGATTTGGTAAGCTATATACACTTACCAATCAGTTGCTCGATATGTCTGGCCAGACATCACAACTGGGAGGGCATTTAAATTTGTCCACCCAGTAGTGATGTCAGTGTCTGTGGATCCTACAGCCAATGTACAGTTAGTCAGTGGGACGTCCGTACACACTGGCGAATGTACAGATATAGCTGCAAGACATATCAGCATTGGCTGTGCTACAGAGCCCACATTATATATCTGTGAATTATATCATTCACAGACATATCGTCAGTACACACAGACAGATGCTGTACGAACAACGTATCGCATAGTATGCACCCAGGTTAGGACTGATGCAACCAGTGATTTTACACTGCACTACACACTCATTTTACACAAATAAAATCCTTCAGTCTCAGTGGGGAGAGATATACCTGGGCATATATTCTAAAGTGTTGTAATTAAAGGGGAGTGAATCACAGTATAAGATTGAACATGTAACTCATTCTGAGTAGTTTGCAAAGATGTGAATGTACTGTATTTGAAATCACATTTTGCAATTCTGAATGTGGCGAACTCTGATTAAGGCCCAAAATTTGCAATTTAACAACAACAGGATGTTGCAGGTTTCTGCCATGTGGTCAACACATGCCACAGTATGTGGTCCAACATTGTACAGGCCACAGCCATACCTTAGGTTCTCTTGCCTCCACTCTCCTGTTTTTCAATCAATGTCTCATTATGCTCTATGTATCATATTATTTCCCAATTTTATATGCATGGAGATCTTTAATTCATGGCATGCCATACTTGCCTACCCTCCCGATTTGGTCGGGAGCCTCCCGAAACTCGGGTGCAGCTCCCGACCTCCTGGGAAGGCAGGCAATCCTCGTGGGCACCAGCAACCCGTCCGCCACCCCCCTGCACTTACTATAAAAATCCCGGAAGCGGAGGGGCCAGTGACGCGATTTGCTCTGAATCGCGTCATCACTGCCCCGCCCCCTGCCTCACAATGTCTTTAAAAATGGCATTGTGAAGAGGGTTCGGAGCTGGGATGCCATGCCCCCATGCTCCACCCCAAAATGCTCGTCACCGCCATACCACAACCCCTTTTCGCCACGACCCGCCCCCCGCCGAGACAGCCCAACAGCTCCCTCCCGTATGGAGGGAGTGAAATGTCAGCATGTATGTGGCATGCTCCCCAATCAAACATACATTTACCACAGTTGCATTTTAGATAACGTGGGGCAATTGGATTTAAGCTAACTAGTCTAATTATATCATACTGTACACTTCTACATTGGGCTGGTGTGAGTTTCGATGGTGTGACCGATGGTGCATATAAAGATGCACCAAGTATTATTTCAGCATCTACAGATGACAGTAGGCCTCTCTGACCTTGCACAGTCAGATGAACGGTGTACACCAAAGAAGGACTTTTTATCGGCATTAGCATAAGATGCAGATACAACTGCGGCAAACTACTACGATTCAGAATCAGCCCCCATATGTGTAACTAAATTATAGATTACAGTATGTCATATAAATATCCCTAAATGACACTGATAACATAATACTGCTTAGATAATTCTGTCTTTCCAGTCCAGAAATATGTAATTTATTTTTTCTTAATTCTTGCAGAATATTGTGCACATTTATTCTTCTTCTAGAACACTCCAGTTTGCTGGTTAGACCTTTTATTCATATGCTATACGGATAGCAAGGTCACCGATATATACTTTTCATGGTTTTCTATTTTTTTTATATTAAAGGATTTTTTTTCCACTTACACAAGCTTCAAAGGGTTTATTCAGCCCATTTTCTTAAGCACAGTTATTTTTCCAGACAGTCAGTGATTTCCAGAAAAGGTTTGGTTGGTAATGCTGGAATTCCATAGAGCATATTACCATTTCATTATTACCTTAGAAACACGTCAGGCTTTTTTTTTTTCCATCACTCATGTCAGCCGGTGACACACATTTATATTCATCAGGGAGATTTATGGAGATAAGAGAGCTTTTACAGAAATTACCCAGCAGCACTTTGACAGTGATCGCAAAAGCCAGAGTAGAATACATGTAAAGGAGTCGAGCTATGCAATTGTATGCCTGGCAGGCAGATCTGGACGACCATATACTGATTGCTGTTATTGGTGGAAAATTATTGTAATAACATCTGTGGGTGAATTATAAAAGATCTACTGTATAAACTGGGCACAGGAGTGAGAACCTGGTGAAGCCATCTTTTGGAATAGATGTCTGCAGTGATTTATCTATTTGTTGTTACTAATAATAACAAATGTGTATACAAAATACACACAAACAGACATATATACAGTATATCTAAATATATTATATATATATATATATATATATATATACACTCATAGCATATAAATATATATATATATATACATACATACATATATATTTTATATATATATATATATATATATATATATATATATATAGGCTTGCCATATCATCCCCTTAATTCGGAACACATGAATTACACAGACACTGTGGCTGGCTGGCTGACTTCAAGTCTCCTTTTCAGCCACAGAACCTGAAATAATAATTCACGTATGTCCCGAATTAAAAGGATGATATGGCAAGCCTATATTTGTGTGTATATATATATATATATATATATATATATATATATATATATATATATATATATTAGGGATGTGCAAGCTCGGATAGGTTTGAATTTGTCCAGGAATGATGATGTTTGTCCATGCAAGATGACGTTTTGCCTCTTTGTGAGTCCTGTTATTTGGAGGGAAAAATCCGAACTCGGCATGCAAATTCGAACCTATCCGAGCCTGCACATCCCTAATATATATATACTAGTAAAGGGACCCGGTAGTCTGCCCCCCACCCCTCACTCTGTCCGGCGCTGCCCCCTTTCTGTCTGGTGCGTGTCCTGTCCTCTCCACAGTGCTTGTCCTGTCCTCTCTTCCAACCCCCTGCTGTCATACTTACATACTTACCAAATTACTTTCTCCCTTGCAGTGGGAGCCATTGAAGCACCCGCCCCTACCTCCATGGCGCGCATATTTTATCAGACGGAATAGACTTATGAATTATTATATAGATATATTATCTTTTAGGGAGCATAACCTGTATGAAATCTCTTGTTATCATTAAAAAAGATGCCTGCGATGTTGGAACAAAAGACAATTGCTGGAATCAAATTTCTAACCAGCATAGATTAGAAAACAGACCAGGGCCATGAGTGCAATTTCAGCACCCTAGATGCCCCTTTTTCTGCACCAAATCGAACCCAACCTTTATGCGCTGAGTTGTCCCACCCGCTTTTAAGTTCAAAGTGACAGGCCCATCCTGCTTCCCTCTGCAGTCTTCGCACAGAATGGTTATGTAATACCGGCTGTCGGGGTGCCTCCTGTCAGAATACCGACAGCGACATCCCGATGGTTGGTGTCCCGACAGGGATCGTGTAAGTATAATTACCCTTCCCCCTCTAACCCTCCCTTCTTGTAGCCTAACCCTAACCCTCCCCATTAGTGCCTAAATCTAACCCCCCCTTTGTGCCTAAACCTAACTCTCCCCCCTTAGTGCCTAATCCTAACCCTCCCCAGTGGTGCCTAACCCCAGTGGCGTCCCTCCCCGCAGTGTCACCCGGGGTGGGGAGGGACGCTGGATGCCAAAAAAGGGGTGTGGCATCATGGGGCGGGGGCATGGCCTCGTGGGACAGGGTCGTGGCATCGCGGCACGAACCCCTGCTGTCCCGTTCTTCTTAGCGGTGGGGCAAGTCGGGTGTGCACTGTGCAGGAGGGGAGGTGCGGACTGACTTGTGGCTGCAGTGCCAGCTCCCTCACAAATGTCAGGAGCCTAACCCTAACCCTCCCCCCCTAGGGGTGCGTAACCCTAACCTGCCCCCAAAACCTAACCCTAACCCCACTACGCTTCCTAAACTTAACCCTCCCCCCCCCGCAGCTAACGCTAAGGGTGCTCCGGACTTACCTCATTCGGTCTGACATCCTTCGGCGTTCCGGCATCGCGATTATGATAGACATTGGTATTTCAATGCCCATCTTAAGTCCCTTGTCGGGATTTGGATGTCGGTATTGAGACTGGCGACATCACGGCCGCCGATCTCATAACTACATGCCCTTCAGCACATGTAGTCACTGCAGACACAGCAGTGTCCAACAGCAATCTCTGCACTTTAGGTAAGTGTAGTGGGTTATATTGATGCTATATACCAGTGGCTTAACTATAATGGGTGCAGTGTGTGCGGGGCACATGGGCCCCCGGGTCCAGGGGGGCCCCGCACTGCACACCCTGCACCCATATAATTTTAAACTTACCTGTCCGTGGCCGCCGCGGCCATTTTTCCGGTGTTCTGCGCATGCGCAGTAGACTCAGGGCACACTCTAGTGCCCAGAGTTTACTGTGCATGCACAGAACGCTGGAAAATGGCCGTCTACTAATGCTCCGGTGGCTGGCCAGCCATGCCAGTTGGCTGCCGGCCACCGGGAAGAGAGGAGGCGGCCCTGCACAGGGAGTGCACACGGGCCCCCTCCTCTCTTAAGATGACCCTGCTATATACTGTGTAATAATATTATTCTGCGTGTGTTATTACATTATATATATGTTCAGTATTTATTTGTTAGTGATGTGTGATATAAATGTGTGTGTAGTAATATTGTGTGTCTGTATTAGAGATGTGCGGTTTGGTTTTCCTAAAAAACGAACATGCCCGAACTTTGTGGTTCTGAGTCGAATCAAGTGCCGGGTTGTATTACTTTTGGGGGTATGAGTAGAACCAAGTCCTGGCTCGGGTCTGCTGTAAGTTTGGAATTCGGATTTAAAAAACAAATCTCGGTATTGGATTACATGTTCACAGATTCAAATTACATGATTCTAGGGGGTATATTTACTAAGGTGCGGATGTTTAGATGTGGAGTTGTTGCTCATAGCAAACAATCAGATTCTAGCTTTTATCTTCTAGAAGGTTCCAGATAAATGATAAGTAGAATCTGAATAGTAAAAAACAGCAAAACAGCAAACTAATACACGAAAAATGTAATTGATGTTCTGTGTGCATATGTGCAGTATATATATATACTGTGTGTGTATATATATATATATATATATATATATATATATTATATATATACATACACACACATTAGTTCACAACTATGAAATATATTTTCCCACAGTTCAGGATTATTAGATAACTAGTTTTTGTAGTGCCAGATATATCATCCAGCAGTGCTAGCATTTGGGGAGAATAATCATAGTCTCCATTGTCCAACATGAAATAAACCAAAAATAAGTTACTGCGGATGCGTCTATTTCGCACTGCGCATGCTTCCCAATTGAGTCGCAGTTCTAATTTCATGTACATGCAGGGTGAAGTATATTGAAAATATTGTGTGCGTTCCTGGGCAGGGACAGGGAGATGTCTTAGCACATGCATAGAGATGATCCGTTTTATAGGTGAGTTATGGGAGGTGGCCGTGGTCATGGCCATGCCGGTGGAAGTGGTTGCATTATACTTGTGGACTTTCTAGCTCCTCTCTCAGGGTCAGCACAGCAGGGGGTGGTGATACAATTTGCAACATTGTGGCCCCACCCCCTCTATACAATGCAAAAATTATCAGCATTGTAAGGCATGGGGGAGCTACAATCACGTAATTCAAGTCATCGAAACCACCCAGACCTCCCACTGATTGAAGTTGGCTGTGCAGGGCAGATGCAGGCAGCAGCAGCTCCGGACTGAGAGATTTGAAGTCTCTTCCGGGCAGGCGATAGTACCACCAGAGAATCGGAAGCCTCCTGGCTATTTCGGGTGAGTAGGCAAGTTATGATCGTATATACAGACGCTTGATTGCTCATATAGGAGGCCATACATGGATGAATAAACTGCACCTGCCATATGGCTAGTGCAACTGATGGTGGCTTCTAAGGATGGCGTCACAATTCCTCCCATGTGTTATGCAGAGGACATAGGGGACTAATGTCAGTAAACATCCCACTAGCAGAGTACCAGAGTACATTTTGTACCAACTGCATGAACGTAGTCATTGTCGAAATTCTATCAGGCGTCTGATATTTTCCCATTTATTGGTTGCCTGGTTTACATTGTACAGTATAATCACAATAAACAATCGTCCACCTGTTCATGTATCCGCTTTAGTACTGTATATCTAAAAAGAGAGGATTTGTTACTGATAAAACCTGATGCATTGTAAACATGTTATCATTGTTGTGGACATCAGGGTGTAAAATCCATTTTTAAATAATATTGTAGTACAACATATTGTACTTATTTTCCATCAATATTTTTACTAGATTTCTGTGTAATAAATAAATGTATTGCAACAAGACTAAACATAAACTAAAGTTGTTATTGGCTGCAGATTATTCAGTTGACATTGTTCTTTTGTTGCAAATTAATTTGAGATTTATCTCAAAAGAGTAAGCCATATGGCAAACTGCCCTATTTATAAATATAGATATGCTGATAAGATACGTGTTTAATGAATTGTGTTGGTAATAATGTATCTTGTACTCTGGATTATAATAAGAAGTCTTAAAGGAGTCTCATAATAATATACACACTAAGCTGTAGCCAATAGGTTGAGTTAGTGAAGAAAATGACCCATTCTTTCATCTGATAGTAGGAAATGCATTTGGAGAGTAGGGATACTGGATGGATCCGGTGTTGATGGATGTACTTCCACCTAAACCACCAATTGTGTTTAGAAAAGCAAAAAGTCTGAAGGATACTCTAGCTCCCTGTATGCTAAACCAATGCCCCCCCAAAATATAATGAAATGTTACCCAGATGTGTGGGATGTTACAACTGTAGCAGGTGTAATGTTTGCAAATTTCTGCATCCACAGGAGAATATCTTCAAAACTTTAATAATACAAAGGAATACAAAATTAAACATTTCATGCATTGTAACTCAACATCAGTCATTTATTTACTGGAATGCACATGTGGCATTAAATATGTCGGCAAAACTAAGAGACCACTGAAGCTTAGAGTGCAAGAGCACATTAGAAATATCAGAAATAAGGTTGAGAGCCACATGGTTTCAATACATTTCATCTCCCACCATGATTTCAACCCAGAAGAACTTTCATTTAAGGCCATTGAACATGTGGTATTGGGAGAGAAGGGAGGGGACTTAAGCAACAAGCTATCGAAACAAGAGATGTTTTGGATTTTTGAGTTACATACTTTATCACCAATGGGATTCAAAGATAATTAAGAAATGGCACCATTTTTCTAAATTCTTTTTGCATTTATTATATATTTATTTATTTTTTATTCTGCTATTATTCTGAAAGATGCTTGAAAGCTGGAGACCCTTGAAGAAGATGAGAAGGATAATATAACTGCAGCCATGCCAATATGTTAACGCTCAATCTCGTCCGATCTTGGAAGCTAAGCATGATTGGGCCTGGCTAGTACTGGGATGGGAGACCTCCCAGGAATACTGGGTGCTGTAGGATAATAGATATATATGAAATAATCCATTTATTATTGGGCTCTGAGTCTTGTCTTGTTTTTGCTGATTATATACATTTTAATTTTTCAGTGAAGTCGCATTTTAATGCAGTAAATTATTATCAGAATCATTCTCTATGTATTTAATCCCTGGTACACACTGTTATAGTAATTTAAAAAAAAAATATTAAAAAAAATATGTATTTTTTAAATGTTTTAAACAGATAGGAATCATCAAAAAATTATCACTGCCAGATAAAATGAACTTTGAAAATGGCTGCTGGCATCATGTAATTGCTGTTGTACTCGAGGACTTCCCAAATTGTGTATCAGGTTCTTACTTGGAGAGAACAAGATGGCCACCGCAAATCCATACCTTTAACAAGGACAAGGGATCCGGCAAGATGGCCACCGGGACTGCATTATGAGCGCATATGCACAGGACCAAGATGTTTGCAACTAGCAAGGATAAGGGCTCTGGCAAGATAGCCACCGCGACTGGACTATGGGCGCACATGCACAGGACATTGTTTTTACTCACATATTATTGGCGGAAGTGACAACCAGCCCACTCTGACATAGTATGGGTGGAAGAGGATATCAAGGACACGTGGTATGAACGACGCCAATTCCATATTATTATCTAAGTTCCAGTTGGGAAGCCGAAGGATGCAATCCCGACCGCCGGCTTCCCGACAGTCTAATCCTGGCAAGGTACAAATGACAGGCATCGAAATCCCGACGCCTGTAATTTTATCTACACTGGAAGCCCGACACCCGGCATTCTGATCGAAGGTGCGCCGGGCGCAGACAGCCGCGAGGGGGAAGGTTTGGTTTAGGGCTCCCGGGGGGGGGACTTAAGCTGGCCACACACTAGACCAACTTACATCCAACTAGTTGATTGGTTGGAATGAAAATCTGGTAGGGGATGAAACCAAATGACAATCAGCAATTTTCTCCCAAACGCCGGAAAATGGACAAAAAACTGTTGTTTGAACAAATTGTTTAGATCAAACATTTAACAAACTTGTCTGATGACCATTTTCATGTGTTTTCTGGCATTTAGGAGCAAATTGCTGATCGTCATTTACTCCCATACGTTACCAGATTTTCATTCCAACCAATCAACTAGTTGACTGGTTGGATGAAAGCTGGTCTAGTGTGTGGCCAGCTTTTGGGTTAGGCACTCCCCCGGGAGGGTTAGGTTTAGGCTAGGGAAAGGGGGGGTTAGGGTTGTTCCCAGGGGGAGGTTAGGGTTAGGCACCCCCCCGGGAGACTTAGGTTTAGGTAGCGGGGAAGGGGGGGGGGGTTTGGTTTAGGTGGTAATACTTAAAGATACCCCAGTTTACCTGTATTTGACTGTTTAGTATAAAGATGTTCTCTTACAGTATAATGCTTGTCTAAAAAGGATATACTATAAGTTTTAGCTTGCTGCAAGGCATCTTATTAAGTATAAGGGCGGTTGTAATAATCCTCATCACCCAGAAGTGACGTCACACCTGTTCCTACCCGGTTACAGAGTATTTCCTGTATTGGAGTATAAATATAGGGACAAGTAGGACATCCCCTTGAAGAAGACTAGATTCCAGAAGAAACGCGTTGGATCTGTGCTATCATGCCTCTTTTGAAAATAGATTGCATTTTTATATTTAATTCAGTGAACACTTGTGGGTTTTTATATATATTTATAAATTTATTTTTTGCACTATCAACACTTTATATGTTTTTTATATATATTTATATATAAATTTTCTGGCTCTATTGACACTTTATATGTTTTAATAAAATATTAATTGCACTGAAAACACTTAGGGCTCTATTTATTAACATTATTTTTACTAAAATAAAGTGAAAAGGGTGTTTCACACCCTTTTCGCATTATTTTAGTATCACCTATATTTACTAAAGGGCAATTGGAGTAGAATTCGTAAAAATTCTACTCCAACCCATAATTATCACATATTTTTGTAAACAGATCTCATTTCCCACAATTGTAATGGGAAATGCAATCTGGTCAAAGGGCCTGATTCAGACCCACTCGCGAGCGGCTGTACGCTCGCAAGTGGGTCGATGGTCTGCACTGAGCATGCGCACGACGGAGGGAGCTCTGTCGTGCGCATGCGCCAGACACGACGAGCGAAGGACTTTCCTTCGCTCGTTGTGTCCGATCAAAGGGGGCGTGCTGTCAATGTTGATTGACAGCACGCCCCCTTTGGTGGGCGTGCCGGGGGCGTGCCTCCCTGACGGGGGCGTTCCCACGGGAACGCCTCCCGTCAGAAGCCGGCCCACTGACATCACTAGTGATGTCAGTGGGAGTGATTTTGGCTCTGATAGAGCCAAAATCACTCCGGAGCTTGCGGTTGAAAACCTCAACCGCAGGCTCCGGCTCGCAATTTCGATGGTCGCGATGGTCACGACCATCGCGGCCATCAAAATGCACGCTCGTATAGCCTGTGGGTGGTGACCCACAGCTATACGAGCGTCCAGGAGGACGCTCCATGAAAAAGGAGCCCGGCCCTCATGCAGAGCGTGCGCTCTGCTCAGAGCGTACGGCTCTGAATGAGGGCCAAAGTTACTAAACATAAAATGTGAAAAAATACCGGGTGAAGCCCTGTGATAATAACGCCACCTGGAGAGTTTCCCCCAGTTACCGGGTTATCAGCGGCCGGTCGGCGAATGCGCAGCAGCTTGTCACTGTATATTTTCCGGAAAATACAGTGATAAGGCTGCAGAGCGATTCGCAGGGACAGAGCTTTATCGCAAGCTCTGTCCCTGTAAGGGATTTTTAATAAATCCCTGTGATATTGCCTGAATTTTGCAATGTAAATTCTGTCATGGTACAAAACGCAGCTGCCAGGCTATTAACCAACCAGCCCCGTTCCAGCCACATAACACCCATTCTCTACTCCCTTCACTGGCTGCCTGTCAGATGGCGAATTGCTTTCAAGATTGGATTAATAACTTACAAAGCCCTTCATGACCATGGCCCAGGGTACCTGAAGCAGCTTCTGATTCCCTACTGTCCCACTCGATTACTGCGATCCGTTGACGAAGGACTATTAACAGTACCTAGAATCTCACGGAATTCGTCTGGGGGTCGAGCTTTCAGTTTTGTGGCTCCAACCTTATGGAACTCACTTCCCCGCACAGTTCGAGAGGCCTCCACTCTAGAATCCTTCAAAAATAGACTCAAGACTCACCTAATCACCCAAGCATTTCACTAATGTCCCTTGTTTAAGCTTGTTTTGCATTTTGTACTGTAAATGTAAAGCACTTTGAGTCCTTTAGGAGAAAAGCGCTATATAAATAAAATTATTATTATTATTATTATTATTATTAATATCACACTACAACCGCATTTTAAATGCGGATTGTAGTAAATAGAGCCCATTATGTGGTTGTTGTTAAATTGATTCTAACAATGCACTGAAACACTTTACATGGTTTCTGCAAACAAACTAATTATTTTACAGTTTGTACACATTCACTTTATATTCACTTAAGTGAGAATTTATTATTTTTTTATGATACACGGTATCAAGCACTTTTAGGCAGAGACGTAACTAAGGTCTTTGGAGCCCAGGGCAAGTTGAAGAATGGTGCCCCCCCTACAATAAGAAAGAAAACTATATATGTGCACCTATGGCGCATATAAAAAAATATGGGCGTGGTCACATACCAAAGGGGCGTGGTCACTGAAAATGGGGTGTGCCAACATAACACACCACCCTTTTCTTGTCACACTGGGAACATTACTTTCCATTCCATATGTACATTACCAATACGGTATTTCTCACAATATGGAACCTCTGAAGAAATGTATCTTCCCTGGGAAGATGGCGTCTTCAGTCGTTACTCACTATTCATGTAGGTCGCATCATCCGAAAGATGCCTGTATGATTAGGAATATTAACAAGGTCATCATCATACAACAGCGGTTCAACCAGACTTGTTCCCACTGTGTAACTTCCCTCCCCCTGTGTCTCTCAGCTACACAATCTCCCCCTGCGTTGTCTCTCAGCACACCATCACCTTCCTCCGTGTTGTCTCTCAGAGTACCATCACCTCCCTATCCCCTCCTGCATCATCTCTCAGCAACACCATCACCTCTCCCCTTGCATTGTCTCTCAGCCACACCATCTCCTCCCCCCTGCGTCACCTCTCAGCACACTATCTCCTCCCCACCGTATCATCTCTTAGCCACACCATCACCTCCCCACCACATCATCTCTCAGTACACCATTACCTCCCCTCCTGCGTCACCATCACCTCCCCCTGCATTGTATCAGCACACCATCACCTCCCCCTGCGTTGTCTGTCAGCATACCATCATCTCTCCCACTGCATCGCCTCTCAGCACACTATTTCCTCCCTCCCGCATTGTCTCTCAGCCACACCATCACCTCCCCCCACATCATCTCTCAGCACACCATTACCTCCCACACCATCACACACTGACACAGATACACACAGACACACACACACACACTAACAGATACACACACACACAGACACATACACACACACTGACACAGATACACACACACTGACACAGATACACACACACTGACACACTGAATTTGACACACTGACACATACACACACTGACACCTACACACACACTGACACAAATATATACACAAACTGACATACTAACACAGACACACAGACTGGCACATACACACACACTGGCAAATACACACACACACTGACATAAATACACACACTGGCACATACACACACACTAACACAAATACACACACTGGCAAATACACACACTGACGCAGATGCATACAGTGGCCCATACACACACTGACACAGATACACGCACTGGTACATACACACACTGACACAGATACACACACTGGCAAATACACACACACTGACACAGATACACACAGACACTCTGATACACACACTCACATCCTACACAGAGACCAGCTCTCCCCCCAAAAGGCAGTCCGCCCCCCACATACCTGCTCCAGAGCACCGGGGAAGGAGGAATCTGTCACCCGGCGGCAGCTGTCTGGCTACAATATGGCTAGACTGCCTTGGAGAGGCTGTGCACTTCTTCTGCAGCTCACCCAGCAGTCAGCCAGCCAGCTCCAGCAGGCATACTTGCCTGCTGTTTAAAGTAGGGGTGTGCACCGGCCACTTTTCGTGTTTTGTGTTTTGGTTTTGGATCTGGATCTTTCTTCGTGTTTTGGATCTGGATTGGTTTTGCCAAAACCACCCTTCCGTGTTTTGGGTTCTGGGTTTTGTGTTTTGGATCTGTATTTTTTTTTTAAAAAGCATAAAAACAGCTAAAATCACAGAATTTGTAGGTTTTTCTGCTCCTATGCTATTATTAACCTCAATAACCTTAATTTCCACTCATTTCCAGTCTATTCTGAACACCTCACACCTCACAATAGTGTTTTTATGTCCAAAACGTTGCACCGAGGTAGCTGGATGACTATGCTAAGCGACACGAGTGGGCGGCACAAACACGTGACCCATCTAGGCGTGAAACTGCAGTGGCAGACAGGATGGCAGTTTGAAAAACTAGGCCCCAAGCTGTACATAATGCAAAGAAAAAAAAGAGGTGCAAGATGGAATTGTCCTTGGGCCCTCCCACCCACCCTTATGTTGTATAAACAGGACATGCACACTTTAACAAACCAATCATTTCAGCGCCAGGGTCTGCCACACAACTGTGGCTGAAATGATTGGTTCGTTTGGGCCCCCACAAAACAAGCTGGCAATTAATGTGTCCCTGCACAAACTGGCTCCATGGAGGCAAGATGTCATCCTCATCCTCCTCATCCACCGATTCCTCACCCTCTTCAGTGTGTACATCCTCATCCTCACAAAGTATTAACTCGTCCCCACTTGAATCCACCACCACAGGTCCCTCTGTACCTTCTGGAGGCTGGTCTCCCTGGAAGAGCTGATAATTCATTTTGATGAACATCATCTTCTCCACATTCTGTGGAAGCAACCTCCTACGCCTTTCGCTGACAAGGTTCCCGGCTGCACTAAACACTCTTTCGGAGTACACACTGGAGGGGGGGCAACTCAGGTAAAATAGAGCCAGTTTGTACAGGGGCCTCCAAATTGCCTCTTTTTCCTGCCAGTACAGGTATGGACTGTCTGCCATGCCTACTTGGATGCTGTCACCGATGTAATCCTCCACCATTCTGTCAATGGTGACAGTATCATATGCAGTGACAGTAGACATGTCAGAAATTGTTGCCAGGTCCTTCAGTCCGGACCAGATGTCCAAACTTGGTCCTGCCTGCCCTGCATCACCGCCAGCGGGTTGCTTAGGATACCTAAGTTTTTTCCTGGCAGCCCCAGTTGCAGGAGAAAATGAAGAAGGAGCCGTTGACGTGTCACGTTCCGCTTCAGCTGACAGTGTGTTCACCAGCAGGTCTTTGCACCTCTGCAGGCTTGTGTCGGCCGGAAAGAGAGACACCACATAGGCTTTAAACCTAGGATCGAGCACGGTGGCCAAAACGTAGTGGTCTGATTTCAACAGATTGACCACCCTGGAATCCTGGCAAAGCGAATGAAGGGCTTCATCCACAAGTCCCACATGCCGAGCGGAATCGCTCCATCTTAGCTCCTCCTTCACTTTCTCCAGCTGCTTCTGCAAAAGCCTGATGAGGGGAATGACCTGACTCAAGCTGGCAGTGTCTGAACTGACTTCACGTGTGGCAAGTTCGAAGGGCTGGAGAACCTTGCACAACACGGAAATCATTCTCCACTGCGCTTGAGTCAGGTGCATACCCCCTCCTTTGCCTATGTCATAGGTGGATGTATAGGCTTGTATGGCCTTTTGCTGCTCCTCCATCCTCTGAAGCATATAGAGGGTTGAGTTCCACCGCGTCACAACCTCTTGCTTCAGGTGATGGCGGGGCAGGTTCAAGAGTGTTTGCTGGCGCTCCAGTCTTCGGCACACAGTCGCTGAATGGCGAAAGTGGCCAGAAATTTTTCGGGCCACCCAAAGCGTCTCCTGCACGCCCCTGTCGCTTTTCAGAAAATTCTGCACCACCAAGTTTATTGTGTGAGCAAAACATGGGACATGCTGGAATTTGCCCAGATGTAATGCCCGCACAATATTGGTGGCGTTGTCAGATATCACAAATCCCCAGGAGAGTCTAAGTGGGGTAAGCCACTGGGCGATGATTTCCCTCAGTTTCTCTAAGAGGTTGTCGGCGGTGTGCCTCTTACTGAAACCGGTGATACACAGCGTAGCCTGCCTTGTAACGAGCTGGCATTTCTGAGATGCTGCTACTGGTGACGCTGCTGCTGTTGCTGCGTAAGGTGATACATCTACCCAGTGGGCTGTCACAGTCATATAGTCCTTAGTCTGCCCTGTTCCACTTGTCCACATGTCCGTGGTTAAGTGGACATTGTGTACAACGGCATTTTTCAGGACACTGAGGACACTTTTTCTGACGTTTCTGTACAGTCTCGGTATCGCCTGCCTAGTGAAGTGGAATCTAGACGGGATTTGGAACCGGGGACACACTACCTCCATCAATTGTCTAAATCCCACTGCACTAATGGCGGATACCGGACGCACGTCTAACACCAACATAGCAGTCAAGGCCTCAGTTATACGTTTTGCTTCAGGATGACTGCTGTCGTACTTCATCCTCCTCGCTAAGGACTGTTGGAGGGTCAATTGTTTAGTAAAAGTAGTGGTGTTCCTACCTCCTCTCTGGGATGATGAACGACTCCCAGCAGCAGCAACAGCAGCAGCGGCAGCAGTAGGCGTAGCAATGCAGGATCCTCCGGAGGAATCCCGGATAGGAGAGTCAGTCATGCCAGTGACATGGCCTGCAGGACTACTTCCGATCCTAACTAAGGAGGAAATTGACGAGGAGGGAGTTGACGGTGTGGTTTGCAGGCGCTTGGATACAACAGGACAACGGGATTTAGGTGTCCCTGGACTGCTTACGGTCTTAGCCAAAGTTTCTGAACTTGACAGTAACTTTTTATGAACGCGCTGCAGGTGCCGTATAAGGGAGGATGTTCCTAGGTGGTTGACGTCCCTACCCCTACTTATTTCACCTTTACATATGGTACATATGGCAAGACAGTTGTTGTCCGGATTTGGATAGAAATATTGCCAGACCAAAGAGGTGGAATGTTTGGTCTTCTGCCCAGGCATGACCGTGATGGGCTTTTTCATCCCACGGACAACAACTGTCTCCCCCGGAGCCTGATTTAAACAAACCACATCACCATCAGAATCCTCCTCGCCAACTTCCTCCTCAGCGCCAGCTACACCAGTATCCTCATCCTGTTGTACTTCAACAGTGACATCTTCAATTTGCATATCAGCAAGTGGACTGTGGGTGCTCCTTTCAGCACTTGCAGGGGGCGTGCAAATGGTGGAAAGAGCCACCTCTTCCCGTCCAGTGCTGGGAAGGTCAGGCATCGCAACCACCACCACACTTGGACTCTCCTTGGGGATTTGTGATATCTTCTTAGAAAGCACAGTTCTTCGCTGTGCTTTTGCCAGCTTAACTCTTTTGATTTTTTTAGTGGGAGGAGGGCTTCCATCGTCATGTGAAGCTGAACCACTAGTCATGAACATACTAGGGATCGACCTTAGCCGTTCCTTGCCACTCCGTGTCGTAAATGGCATATTGGCAAGTTTACGTTTCTCTTCAGCTGATTTAAATGTCTTTTTCAAGGTCATTTTCCTGAACTTTGCCATTTGGGATTGTATGTGCCCTCTACTATGACATTGGGCATCGGCCTTGGCAGACGACGTTGATGGCATGTTATCGTCTATGTCATGACTAGTGGCAGCAGCTTCAGCACTAGGAGGAAGTGGTTCTTGATCTTTCTCTATTTTATTTTTATCGGAGAAAGTTTGGTCCTCCATTTATGTTATATCGATTTGATATATACGTGCGGCTAAACACAGAAAATAATTTTTTTTTGGGTTTGGACTGGAGTGTACTTTGTGGGTTACAGCACCCTTTAATGGTCAAGCCAGCCGGCCCTTTACTTATGACACAGGCGCACGCTTGGCACTACTTTGTTGATGCACGTGCGGCTACTGCACACACAATTCACAAACACAGAAAATAATTTTTTTTTGGTTTGGACTGGAGTGTACTTTCGGGGGTTACAGCACCCTTTAACAGTCAAGCCAGCCGGCCCTTTACTTATGACACAGGCGCACGCTTGGCACTACTTTGTTGATGCACGTGCGGCTACTGCGCACACAATTCACAAACACAGAAAATAATTTTTTTTTTGGTTTGGACTGGAGTGTACTTTCGGGGGTTACAGCACCCTTTAACGGTCAAGCCAGCCGGCCCTTTACTTATGACACAGGCGCACGCTTGGCACTACTTTGTTGATGCACGTGCGGCTACTGCGCACACAATTCACAAACACAGAAAATAATTTTTTTTTGGTTTGGACTGGAGTGTACTTTGGGGGTTACAGCACCCTTTAACGGTCAAGCCAGCCGGCCCTTTACTTATGACACAGGCGCACGCTTGGCACTACTTTGTTGATGCACGTGCGGCTACTGCGCACACAATTCACAAACACAGAAAATAATTTTTTTTTTGGTTTGGACTGGAGTGTACTTTCGGGGGTTACAGCACCCTTAACGGTCAAGCCAGCCGGCCCTTTACTTATGACACAGGCGCACGCTTGGCACTACTTTGTTGATGCACGTGCGGCTACTGCGCACACAATTCACAAACACAGAAAATAATTTTTTTTTGGTTTGGACTGGAGTGTACTTTCGGGGGTTACAGCACCCTTTAACGGTCAAGCCAGCCGGCCCTTTACTTATTACACAGGCGCACGCTTGGCACTACTGTGTTGATGCACGTGCGGCTACTGCGCACACAATTCACAAACACAGAAAATAATTTTTTTTTGGTTTGGACTGGAGTGTACTTTCGGGGGTTACAGCACCCTTAACGGTCAAGCCAGCCGGCCCTTTACTTATGACACAGGCGCACGCTTGGCACTACTTTGTTGATGCACATGCGGCTACTGCGCACACAATTCACAAACACAGAAAATAATTTTTTTTTTGGTTTGGACTGGAGTGTACTTTCGGGGGTTACAGCACCCTTAACGGTCAAGCCAGCCGGCCCTTTACTTATGACACAGGCGCACGCTTGGCACTACTTTGTTGATGCACGTGCGGCTACTGCGCACACAATTCACAAACACAGAAAATAATTTTTTTTTGGTTTGGACTGGAGTGTACTTTCGGGGGTTACAGCACCCTTAACGGTCAAGCCAGCCGGCCCTTTACTTATGACACAGGCGCACGCTTGGCACTACTTTGTTGATGCACGTGCGGCTACTGCGCACACAATTCACAAACACAGAAAATAATTTTTTTTTTGGTTTGGACTGGAGTGTACTTTCGGGGGTTACAGCACCCTTAACGGTCAAGCCAGCCGGCCCTTTACTTATGACACAGGCGCACGCTTGGCACTACTTTGTTGATGCACGTGCGGCTACTGCGCACACAATTCACAAACACAGAAAATAATTTTTTTTTGGTTTGGACTGGAGTGTACTTTCGGGGGTTACAGCACCCTTTAACGGTCAAGCCAGCCGGCCCTTTACTTATGACACAGGCGCACGCTTGGCACTACTTTGTTGATGCACGTGCGGCTACTGCGCACACAATTCACAAACACAGAAAATAATTTTTTTTTTGGTTTGGACTGGAGTGTACTTTCGGGGGTTACAGCACCCTTAACGGTCAAGCCAGCCGGCCCTTTACTTATGACACAGGCGCACGCTTGGCACTACTTTGTTGATGCACGTGCGGCTACTGCGCACACAATTCACAAACACAGAAAATAATTTTTTTTTTGGTTTGGACTGGAGTGTACTTTCGGGGGTTACAGCACCCTTAACGGTCAAGCCAGCCGGCCCTTTACTTATGACACAGGCGCACGCTTGGCACTACTTTGTTGATGCACGTGCGGCTACTGCGCACACATTTCACAAACACAGAAAATAATTTTTTTTTTGGTTTGGACTGGAGTGTACTTTCGGGGGTTACAGCACCCTTAACGGTCAAGCCAGCCGGCCCTTTACTTATGACACAGGCGCACGCTTGGCACTACTTTGTTGATGCACGTGCGGCTACTGCGCACACAATTCACAAACACAGAAAATAATTTTTTTTTGGTTTGGACTGGAGTGTACTTTCGGGGGTTACAGCACCCTTTAACGGTCAAGCCAGCCGGCCCTTTACTTATGACACAGGCGCACGCTTGGCACTACTTTGTTGATGCACGTGCGGCTACTGCGCACACAATTCACAAACACAGAAAATAATTTTTTTTTTGGTTTGGACTGGAGTGTACTTTCGGGGGTTACAGCACCCTTAACGGTCAAGCCAGCCGGCCCTTTACTTATGACACAGGCGCACGCTTGGCACTACTTTGTTGATGCACGTGCGGCTACTGCGCACACAATTCACAAACACAGAAAATAATTTTTTTTTGGTTTGGACTGGAGTGTACTTTCGGGGGTTACAGCACCCTTTAACGGTCAAGCCAGCCGGCCCTTTACTTATGACACAGGCGCACGCTTGGCACTACTTTGTTGATGCACGTGCGGCTACTGCGCACACAATTCACAAACACAGAAAATAATTTTTTTTTTGGTTTGGACTGGAGTGTACTTTGGGGGTTACAGCACCCTTTAGCGGTCAAGCCAGCCGGCCCTTTACTTATGACACAGGCGCACGCTTGGCACTACTTTGTTGATGCACGTGCGGCTACTGCGCACACAATTCACAAACACAGAAAATAATTTTTTTTTGGTTTGGACTGGAGTGTACTTTCGGGGGTTACAGCACCCTTAACGGTCAAGCCAGCCGGCCCTTTACTTATGACACAGGTGCACGCTTGGCACTACTTTGTTGATGCACGTGCGGCTACTGCGCACACAATTCACAAACACAGAAAATAATTTTTTTTTTGGTTTGGACTGGAGTGTACTTTCGGGGGTTACAGCACCCTTAACGGTCAAGCCAGCCGGCCCTTTACTTATGACACAGGCGCACGCTTGGCACTACTTTGTTGATGCACGTGCGGCTACTGCGCACACAATTCACAAACACAGAAAATAATTTTTTTTTGGTTTGGACTGGAGTGTACTTTCGGGGGTTACAGCACCCTTAACGGTCAAGCCAGCCGGCCCTTTACTTATGACACAGGCGCACGCTTGGCACTACTTTGTTGATGCACGTGCGGCTACTGCGCACACAATTCACAAACACAGAAAATAATTTTTTTTTTGGTTTGGACTGGAGTGTACTTTCGGGGGTTACAGCACCCTTAACGGTCAAGCCAGCCGGCCCTTTACTTATGACACAGGCGCACGCTTGGCACTACTTTGTTGATGCACGTGCGGCTACTGCGCACACAATTCACAAACACAGAAAATAATTTTTTTTTGGTTTGGACTGGAGTGTACTTTCGGGGGTTACAGCACCCTTTAACGGTCAAGCCAGCCGGCCCTTTACTTATGACACAGGCGCACGCTTGGCACTACTTTGTTGATGCACGTGCGGCTACTGCGCACACAATTCACAAACACAGAAAATAATTTTTTTTTTGGTTTGGACTGGAGTGTACTTTCGGGGGTTACAGCACCCTTAACGGTCAAGCCAGCCGGCCCTTTACTTATGACACAGGCGCACGCTTGGCACTACTGTGTTGATGCACGTGCGGCTACTGCGCACACAATTCACAAACACAGAAAATAATTTTTTTTTTGGTTTGGACTGGAGTGTACTTTCGGGGGTTACAGCACCCTTAACGGTCAAGCCAGCCGGCCCTTTACTTATGACACAGGCGCACGCTTGGCACTACTTTGTTGATGCACGTGCGGCTACTGCGCACACAATTCACAAACACAGAAAATAATTTTTTTTTTGGTTTGGACTGGAGTGTACTTTCGGGGGTTACAGCACCCTTAACGGTCAAGCCAGCCGGCCCTTTACTTATGACACAGGCGCACGCTTGGCACTACTTTGTTGATGCACGTGCGGCTACTGCGCACACAATTCACAAACACAGAAAATATTTTTTTTTTGGTTTGGACTGGAGTGTACTTTCGGGGGTTACAGCACCCTTTAACGGTCAAGCCAGCCGGCCCTTTACTTATGACACAGGCGCACGCTTGGCACTACTTTGTTGATGCACGTGCGGCTACTGCGCACACAATTCACAAACACAGAAAATATATTATATTTTTAGCACTTGGGGGGAGCACCCCTGATGGACAGAGCACCCCCTGGACAACACTACAGCACCTCTTTAGGACTGGGACACTGCACAGGACTTTGGAGTGGACACAGCCCCTATGGAGAACTGACTGCACAACACAGTCCAGCCAGCCCCTATGGACTTTGAAGTAGTGGACACAGCCCCTATTAACAACAGCAGCACAGCACAACACAGCCAGCCCCTATGGACTTTGAAGTAGTGGACAACAGCAGCACTACACTACACTACACTACACAGCCCTAACTCCCACCCTCCCTCTTCACTGTCCACAGCCGAGTGAGAAAATGGCGCCGACGTGGGTACCTTATATAGGATCCAAAACCCGCGAGACTCGGAAGGCGGGAAGATGACGTTTTGCCTCGATTTCAGAATCCGAGTCAGGCGGGAAAAGTCGAGCCTGACTCGGATCGGACTCGGATCGGGGGGGCTCGGGGGGGTTCGGATTTCAGAAATCCGAACCCGCTCACCCCTAGTTTAAAGTGGTCCGGGCGCAATGGTGGTGTCGGGGGGTGGTGGAGGGGGTATGATGCCCTGGCCGGCGGCACCCCTCTCTGTTGGGACTGCCACGGCATGCAGGGCATGTGCCCTGCTCGACCCCCCCTAGTTATGCTACTGCATTTAGGCACTACATATATCAGCTCTATTTATAAAAAATTTCTTTGTTGGTGGCAGAATCCAACTGTCACCATTTATTGATAAAGCAGACACACATTTAAAGAGGGAAGTGCAATAAGGTTGTTATCAAATAATCTCCAAAATTGGTTTCTTATGCATATATCTCCTAGAGTGGATTTATTTCTGGCGCCATATGTTTTATATTTTTCATCTATTTATATATATATATATATATATATATATATATACTGTATATATTTGGATCACTCTGGACACAGTATAGATTACATAAACACAGGTGGCATCATCAACGTTTCAGTATTGCAGCTGTCTGAAGAAGAAAACAATCTTACCTTAAAATGCCTTCAGCATCACCCATGTGCAAACAATGAGAGTCCATTTCCGGGGCTAGGTGCTGGGTAATAACATCATCACCATGTAACTCCTGCAAACCCATCACCATGGTAACATGTATACAAAGAGCAGCAGTGTTAAGCATACACTATATTGCAAATGAATACAACCTCTACAAAATAGAGAGGTGTAAACTTATATCAACACATTAATGACAATGCAATAGGAAACCATATTCAATGATATATATAAACAATATCACAATATTGCACAATGCCAATATATTTTATTAGCAGCAAAATTTAAAGGGGCCACAGGCCCAATATAAGAAAATTACATTATATTAATAAAAATAGCCTATATAGCATAATCGAGCTACTCATCAGAGATATTAGGACTATCGTCAATAAATGCCTTATGAAGCCATAACCCCGAGGGGTGTGAGCTGAAATGGTGCGCCGGCAGCTGATCGCGCCCGACAGGAGCAACAATTGAATAGCTTTTGTCGGACACATAGAGGGGCGAAACAATTAAATTCCATCCAAAAAATCAATATAAGGAATACAACAAGTGACCACCACAGAAATGGGAGGAAAAAACACCAATTATAAAACTAAGGGCCTGATTCAGACCCGCTCGCGAACACAAAGCGCTCGCAAGCAGGTCGATGGTGGGCCATTGCACATGCTCGCTACAAGACGGGCCGGCTGTCGATGTTGATCAACAGCTCGCACTGTTTTGTAGGCGGGGACGGGGGGTGGCTGCACAAATGGAGGCGTTCCCGAAGGAACGTCTGCCGTTTGTGGGCGGCCCTACTCACATCACTAGTGATGTCAGTAGTGGACTTCCTGCTCTATTAGAGCAGGAAGTAAACTCGGGCTTGCGAGACCTGAGACCCTACCACAGGGTCTCCTCGCAAGCCTGATGGTCACGATAATCGCGACCATCGCCAGGCCGCATGCACATGCTGTGGGTGGTCACCCACAGTTGTGCGAGTGGCCTGGAGGCCGGTCCCAAAAAAAATAGGGATGCCCTGATTCAGAGCGAGCGCACTAAATTGCATGCGCCCCTGAATCAGGCCCTAAGAGCCAGATTGACCTAGGACTAAGTAAAGACCTGATAAGATAGTTTAAATATCAGGGTTGGATATTAATCTTTGAGGAAACTCAAATGAATAAGCCATCCTTGATAAATCCAAAATGTTGTCATACTATCAAATAAAAGATGTGAAAGGGATATTCTCATTTAACCCAAAAGGGAAAATAACATCTAGTCCAGGGCTGGATTGACAATCATTAGGACACTGAAAAGACTGAACGGTGTCTGGGCAGCACTGTGCAGTGATACTAGCAGCTGTCCCAAGCACCCTGCTAGCAAGTAGCAAGGGCTGTGGGGTAGCGACGGTGCTGCAAACAGAGCACTGTGCTCTGTGCAGCGTCACCAGTCGCATACCTGTAGTTATGGCACTATATACAGTCAAAACACACCCACAGCACAGGCCACTCCCCTATGTAAACCACACTTACACCACACTGGTCACGATCCACCAGTCACACTGCTGCAGCACTTGTTACACCCCCCTGCAGCGGCACACAATAGCCCCTTTATAAATTTCAGCTCTAGGCCCATGTTGACACTAATCTGGCACTGATCTAATCTATGTATCCACTCCTGTCTCTCATTTATGGAGTGATCTTCCACGATTACCCCCCCTACAAGAGCATTGTATGTGATCAATCGTGATGTCGAAGTATATATATATATATATATATATATATATATATATATATAAACATGCAAATGGATGGGCACTCTCAATGCAAAAAGGTAGGAAAGTTTTATTTAGCTCACATATTCAAAAGTCCATAGTTGACATCTCGGTCCAGCAGGACCTTTGTCAAGACACAAGGCATCCAAATAGCACAACCAAAGAATGATAACCCCACAGTCACCCTAGACCAACATATATACCACTCCCAATCAGTAATCACAAATACATGTGGCCACCAAATAAACAGTAATTAGGTCAACACACTTCCAGCATATACGGGAATGACTAATGTAACAGCAGCTAATAAAAAATCTGTACTCACAAACGTACTTGTTCCCAATTGGGTATATATCAGTAATCAGATCTTAATGTAACTCCTTAATTATGTCAAAAGAACCATAGTGCATTTCACTGTCTGGAACGCATTATGGTCGGAAGTTGCACCCAATTTCCGACTCTAAATGTAACCAACCACTGCAGTATGATGGAGAGAGCGTCCCATAATGTCACGTGGGACCTAGACTCTGGCCGGCTATCATGTGATCAACATCTGATCACATCCGACTCGCCAGTCCCGGACATGGTGCCATGGTTACAGAGGGAGTTTGCGTTTGATAGAACTGGAACGCATGTGTATAGAAACTATATTACATAGGAGGGCTCATAAGCTGGCCCAGGGTGGCTGTACACTTACAATAAATAAATCCATGGCGAACGCCATGGATACAACAAACATAGTAAAAACAGTGAATTTCAAAGCACAAAAAAAGATATTATATTAATACTGAAATACAAACTACAGATAATAAACGAGAAAAAAAAGCATTGTATACATGTAATATATTAACCCAATATTAGAATAGATGCATGTGACACCTACTCACAGAAGAGCGAATGTAACTACGCCAACTGGTGCGAAAAGATGGATTTTGCGTCCGCATGGGCATAAGTGTGCCGAATGCAAATGGTATAAACATGTAACTTCTTGTTTCTTTTTTTTCTCGTTAACTTGGTATGAAATGTTATCTGTGTATAGGAAATTACAAGCCTTTTAACAAAGGTTGAAAGAGAGGTTATAGGAAGTTTGTGTTCCTGCCCAGCCATAAATGTCCATATCTTATATGGCACAGAAGAAAGATGTCCCTGGAAATGACTACACATCTGACCAGGCATTGCTAACACCAGCCATAAAAAGCCCTGTGTCCTGTTTAGGGATGGAGATCAAAGAATTGTTGTTTATACCAGCAGACAGCCAGGCTACAGAGGTGTATGTTTAATTACTTAATCTGTGGGTACATTTATTGACCTAAGCCCACTTCTCAAACTTCAGAAAGGGCTGAAAAACGTAATTAAGAACCCCTTCTCAAATGATAGAGAAACCCTGTAGTCCAGCTAGAGGGACAATACACTCTGAGCTGACAAGGGTTAAAATTACCCAAGGGAGGGGGTAAGGAGGGGTGCTGGAAAAGCAGGATAAAAATGTGACATTCTGGTAGTTCAGTGTTAATTTCTGAGGGGCTATCGTGTGGTACAGATTGAATCGGAGTTCTTCACTTAAGACAATGGTGTGGTTTGTTTCTTCCCTTTTATTTTATTTCTGAAATTGTAAGTAATATTATTATAATCTTGTAACTTTTTGTAACTAAGCTTTGAAGGTATTCTTGAATTAAAACATTCATTCTAGTTCTGGAACTGTGTTTTTATGACCCAAGGCCTAAACTTGGCCCAGGTTACCTATTTTTCTAAGTGTGGTGTATGCAGGTGAGAGCAAAAGCTCATCTTATGCTGAAGCATTAAAGTTACTTTTGCTTGTGGCAGCTTTCAGGCTTATTTAATCACGAGTGCTGAGTTAACTTGTAAAAGTCACGGGCGGCGATTCTCAGATTGGTGTATCTGGAGAGATCGGCCAGAGGTTCGTGACACCAACTATATCTTAACCAACCTGGTATGAGACTAGAGAGTATATTACATTTATATATATGGTGCTGATGTAACAGAACAGCCATACATAACCCTCAAATCTGGTATATATTTATGCCAAAAAACATTTATAGTATTGCCAGCCCCTAGATTCACATACCCAGATTCACAAAAAAACAGAACACAAAAATAGAATATACTGTATTTTAAAATTATCTCAAAAAGATGTTATATGGTAAGTATTTGTTCAGTCCACGGGGGGCAACAGTGTCCAGATGAAAAATCCAACGTGCCTCGCATTTCCTTAGTAACAACTCACGATCGCCGCCACACGTAGGTTTAGGTACGGTATCTATCCGCATACACTTTAGCGAGGAGAGAGGATGTTTAAAATCAACAAATGCTTCGCAACCAATTTGTCAGAACGTAAAGTCTGTAGTGCAGAACGTATTGATGAACGGTGGTTCGCCATCCTTTCTTGGAATGGTTGTGTCGTCATCCCTATATAGTGTAACCCCCATAGTCATGTAAAAAAATAGATCACATAGTCCATAGTACCTTGTGTCTGATAGTAATCCTCTTACCGCTATGCGGATGCGGGAAATTCATGCCTACCAACATTGATCTGCAAGTTATACCTTTTTGCATTGAGAGTGCCCATCCATTTGCATGTTTTATTATTTTGGTCCATTTGGTTTATTATATATTACATATATATATATATATATTTACAAATAATACACACATACTGTATATATATATATATATATATATATATACACACACTTGACACACTTAAATAGAAGGAACATTGCAGTTGTGAAATAATGGGATTATCTAGTGAAAACAGTTTCGTAATTTGCTAATTAGGGCACAATATAAAGCCATTTTTCACCAAGAATTGATTGTTTATAATGGTTAAATATGTATTACAGAGAAACAAGGTAAAACAACAAAAATATGTACAAAATGAGTATATGATTTATTATACTGTAGCAGATGCTTCTTTACTTGACATTATGAAGCCTTTATCGTAAGGTAAAATTAATGCCAGAAAAGTTGGATGTAATCTGTTAAAACAAGGGCTCTATAAACTGAGTAATTTAAAGTAGTGGCTTCATGTTGTAGAATAATAATGATAAAACAAATGTGATTTCATCCCTTTGAGAACTGCAATGTCCAGTTTCCACCAGTAAATTGTGGACACGATTTTATCCTTTAATCTTCTTCTCTGCTCTGGCAGCACGAATGACTCTAATAACATTTCACAACTTCTGAATGACTACTCTATTTATAAAGGTCTTACATACTTTAATACATTAGATGCTTTCTGCACACATGCACAGGAAATGCTACTGAAAAAACGTACAGTACATCAGTGAGTTTACTGTAGCTGAAAGCTTGGCTGCAGAGACAAACTATATGTGGGAGCTACTACTATGTTAGAAACAAGGATTTACATGTTATATAGTAAGTATACTCGGAAATCACTATAAAACACTACAAGGGTGATATTTAATACAGTGTGTAAAGTCAAAGGTGAACTTGGGGGGACAGGGTTATGAGTTCCCAGAAACCCCCTGGCACCGGCCCAATTTAGTTTTCGTTTTTTTTAAATTGAGAACCATGTTTGGAGTAGGGATGTGCGCCGACCCCCGTGTTTTGGTTTTGGTTTTGGATCTGGATCTCCCCTGGTTTTGGATCTGGATTGGTTTTGCCAAAACCTCACCTCCGTGTTTTGTTTTTGGGTTTTATTTTTGGATCTGGATTTTTTCTTAAAAAACAGCTAAAATCCACATAATATGGGCCTGTTTTTGTTCCTACAGTATTGAAAACCTCAATAACATTTATTTCCAATCATTTACAATCAAATTTGACCACCTCACAATAATATTTTTTTTCATCTAATTAAGGCCAAAAGGTTGCATCCAGCTAGCTGGCTGACTAAGCTAAGTGACACAGTGGGTGGCACTAACATGTGGCAGTTTAGTTTCCAATTATCAACACAGATACAGTGTGTTAGACAGTGTGGGTTGGATACACCAATAGTGCACTTACTGTGACAACAGTGTTGGCAGAGCAGTATTGCTGACGGTGTCCTCAGTACATGGATGGCAGTGCTGCGGTGCTGGCAGTGTCCTCAGTGCAGGGTATTAGTGGTGTCAGCAGTGCAGGTTTGCTGGCTGTGTTGGCAGTGCAGGGGTTTCTGACGGTGTCCTCAGTACATGGAATGGCAGTGCTGCGGTGCTGGCACTGACCTCAGTGAAGGGTACTGGCGATGTCGGCAGTGCCAGTGGTGTCTTTAGTGCAGGTTTGCTGACTGTGTTGGCAGTGCGGGGGTTGCTGATGGTATCCTCAGTACATGAAATGGCAGTGCTGCGGTGCTGGCAGTGTCCTCAGTGAAGGGTACCGGCGATGTCGGCAGTACCAGTGGTGTCTTTGATGCAGGTTTGCTGACTGTGGGCCTGATTCAGACCCACTTATGAGCGGGTCGATGTTTGGCCACTGTGCATGCGAACGGCGGAGCTGGCTCCGATGTGCGCATGCTCGAGACCCAAAAAGGGGACGGCTGTCGACAGCTCGCACCGTTTTGGAGGCGGGCAGGGGGGGTGGCTGGACAAATTGAGGCATTCCTGACAGAACGCCTGCCATTTGGGGGTGGCCCCACTAATATCACTGACTCTATTAAGAGCCAGAAGCTCACTGGGGCTTGCGGGAATGAAACCCTACCGCAAGGGCCTCTTAGCAAGCCCCAATGGTCGCGATGGTCAAGTATAACCTTGTAAACTTGAGAAGGGTGGGGTGAAGGTGAAAGGGAAATGCCAAAGCCATGGTCAGAGTATGGGAGGTGGAAATTAGCAGGAAAAGATAAGGTCAAGTGACTGACTTCTAGAGTGGGAGTGGGCGGAGATGTATAGGGTGAGGTTGAATAAGTGAGAGGAGGGACCAGGGAGGTTGTAGATGACCATGACACAAAGGTGAATTGTGTGGAAGAGGCAGATAGAGTGAACTTCAAAAGGAGTGGTGTGGTTCTGGCAGTAGGACCAGGAAAGGTGCATGGAGGCACCCAATAGCAAACAATGGGGGAATTGGTAGCAGATGGGGAGAGCCATATTTTGCTAATGGTAAGGAGTTTGAGAGAGCCAGAGATAAACCAATCATGGATAAAGGACAATTCAATACAAATTGATCTAACATTCCAGAGGGCACAGAAGAAAAGGAAGGGGGAATGGGGTTGAGCTTGGCTGCTTTTCCAGGGGACTGAGATGGTTCAGGGGAGTAATGGGGAGAGAGTGGGGATAGAACAGAAGGCAGGTGCAGAACCTATAGGGGAATGGAGGTTTGCCAGGAGTGAGGTGAAGATGTTATAGAGGGAGCAAATGAGGGTGGGGAACAAAGAAAGAGAGGTAAAAAGAGTGGAGAAAATGGGGGAAGAGTTAATAGTAAAGAGGGTAATTAATATAGCAAAAGAGGGTGATGAAAGAACGGGGACCACTGGGGAATAATGGTGGGACAGAACAAGGGAGGTGAGTACATTAGTATAGAATAATCACAGAGCATGCTACTAGAGATTATACTAGATATACATTAGTACAGGATGATTGCACTGCAGGATAACAAAAAGGTTATCAGAGACATTATGGGGTGCTGTGAGATGGCTGGGGTGACAGAAAATGGGGTGCTGAGAAATGGCAGGAGGGTGTGTGAGTTTTTCAAAGAGTCAGATTAAATAAAAGGCTAAAAAAGTCCATAAAAATTTCAAGGCCACGCTCCCTACCTGCATTTCTACTATCTTTGGGCACAGCCTGAGCCAAAAGGGGAAGGACCGACTCCCAGATCAACAGGTTGTCACTGGCAGGTTGAAGAGGTGGAGAGGGCGGGCCCAGAACATAGTGACAGTGACATCACTGGCATCACACTCTGCTGGGTTTTAAATTCTGACCTGATCAGCGCTGCCAGAGGAATCCCACATAGCTATATTGGCTGGGCTCTCTCCGGACCGGGTGGCACAGCTGTCAGCAGACCAGCCAAAGCCACCCGGCTCCAGACCCCCTTTGCTGCAGTACTGGCTGCTGCAAGTGAGTGCTGCTCTATCCTCAGCTCCTGGCAGGCATGATCATGGGACATCATGTCACAAAGTGCCCGCGCCCCGCTGAGCAGCCTGAATGAATGTCAGGAAGTGACCATGAATCTGCTCAACTGCATGTTCTCTCCAGGGACATGTTCCGGGGGGGGGGGGGGCGTTCGCCTAGGTTGCATAGCAGTAAATCTAGCCCTGGCAGGTGCAAGTTTCGATAGTGTAACCGATGGTCACATCTAAAGACGCACATTTCAGAATCTGAAGATGCTGTAGGTAGGTATTCTGGTCCTTGCACATTCAGATGCACTGATGTACATCAGGGAAGGACTTGTAGCAGCATTGGCATAAAGTCGCAGATGCAAGTCCGTCAAAAGAAGAACACACGAGTGCTGCAGCGTCCAACTCTAATCAGCCCCCTAGTGTATTAAAATACCATTAGATTTTCCTGCTTCAAGTGGGTACCTACTGTATATAATCATTAATAGTATTTTACTACACTAGGAGCACCCTTGTTTTTATTGCACAGCTTTGCATTCTGGCAATTTTCGACTGCCATTGGTTAGTTTGTCTGGTTCTCTTCTGTATTTAATTGAATTCAATTAAGGTTTGTTTATGTAAGTATATGTATTGCACTGGCGGTGGTCTTCCCCTTTATTTCTGGCTGTTTGGTATAGCAGTTCTCAATATCAGGGACACAAATTCAAATGTGAAAACTTCCCTTTAAAATCCTGTGTTGCCCTTAAATGTACTGTGGGCCTGATTCAGACCTGCTCACTATCTGTGTACACTCGCTGGATGCGTATGCAAATTTGTCAAAGTGATGCTACGGGAAGCAAACGCTCGCCGAGGCATAAGCACGTCTTAGTGAGCGGCCACTTTGTCTGAGCGTACACCCAATCGCACAGGCAGAGCCGCCCACCAGCACACATCATCTCCAGGAAGTGTATTAAAACATTGGTACATCGAGCACCACTGGATGCTAATGCAGTGCTTGCGGTTGCTTTACCCTACCGCAAGCATTGCGAGGAAATCAGTGTAAAAAAAAGGCAAGTGACGCTGCCTGTTAATTATGCATGCCTCTAAAATGGCATTGAAACACTCAGGCACACCTGCGTTCGCATCTCCAACCCCCCGTTATTAGTGTCCTGCCCCTGTTACCACCCACAAATGGCCTCTCCTGTCACTCATTACCCTGGGCTGCCTTCACAGGGTGACCAAGAGGATTGCATTAGCAGTGTGTAGTTTGCGCATGCACAGAACAAAGCGTGCACATACGCAGAACATCGGGCCACTTGCGAATGCACAGCGCGAGCGAGCGGCTCTGAATCAGGCCCTGTATTGTGATAGTGACAGTTTTGATGACAAGTAATACAGATGCAATGCATAACAAAGCATAGTGAGATAAGAACATCTTGCAAGATGCAACCACACTTCTTGTTACCAGTCCAAGCGCATGGACATACTTTTATAACCATAATCCTGTTACTCAAGCCTGGATTCTATAACTGCAAGTGTTGGACCTTCTAAATATAGTAAATAGATCTGTGATGAAATACACAGGGCCCACCCTAAGATTTGTGTGATTGAGATTAAGCCTGCATAATGGACAGAGCCGTAACTAGAATTTTTAGTGCCCTGTGCCAAAAGGAGCATTGGTGAGTCCCCCCCCCAATTTTCAAGTAGGAACATAAGACACATGACCTCATGGGGAAGGGCCATGACAAATTTGATTTACGATGAGGAAGGGCTACCAGTCCCTTTGTAGCACTGTTATCCAGTGTCCCTGCCAAATACAGTGTGACTCCAATGGCTGCAGTGATGATACACAATAATTATGCAGTATAACTCACCAGCTCTCGATGTAGGAGAGCGCTGGTGAAGCTGCATATGCAGCAGGGTTTGTCCATCAGAGCCGCTGTGCACAAACCTGAAGCCAGCAGTGTAGGTTACTGACTGAAGGTATAGAAAGAGCGCTGCTTGTAGTGTATATGCAGCAAATACCAGCGACGGGGAGATCCATGTATCCACCCTGCTCCAGCAGCTGAACTCACCGGCAAAGGTTCTCAAGGTGTGCTGGCAACACCTGGGATGGGAATCATTGGCTGTGTTCAGGGCTGCCATCAGAAATTGTGGGGCTCATTATACATGTAAAGACATGGACTCCCTTATCCTCCTCCATTCCGGGCTGTTGGACACAAAGTTCCAATGAGCCCTACCACCCAGAGGAATCACATATTGCAGTATGATTGCTTTTCCCACATGATACAGACACACACACATATACATACATACATATGTGTAACATTTTTAGAACACCTATACTTTAAGAACCCTCTAAGAAATTTAGGCCCTCATTCAGAGCCATACGCTCTGAGCAGAGCGCACGCTCTGAATGAGGGCCGGGCTCCATTTTCATGGAGCGTCCTCCTGGACGCTCGTATAGCTGTGGGTCACCACCCACAGGCTATATGAGCGTGATTTTTGATGGCCGCGATGGTCGAGACCATCGCGACCATCGAAATTGCGAGCCGGAGCCTGCGGTTGAGGTTTTCAACCGCAAGCTCCGGAGTGATTTTGGCTCTATCAGAGCCAAAATCACTCCCACTGACATCACTAGTGATGTCAGTGGGCTGGCTTCTGACAGGAGGCGTTCCCGTGGGAACGCCCCCATCAGGGAGGCACGCCCCCGGCACGCCCACCAAAGGGGGCCTGCTGTCAATCAACATTGACAGCACGCCCCCTTTGATCGGACACAACGAGCGAAGGACTTTCCTTCGCTCGTCGCGTCTGGCGCATGCGCACGACGGAGCTCCCTCCGTCGTGCGCATGCTCATTGCATAACATCGACCCACTTGCGAGCGGACAGCCGCTCGCGAGTGGGTCTGAATCAGGCCCTTAATTTGGACACCAATCCCCTTACACCACATTCATGCACTTAGCTTGAGAGCTTCTTGTAATTCAGTTACATTATCCTTTATGTTAAATCACACAATTCTTAGCAGTGATGCCCAGGACTTGAACCCAGCACATCTTACATATACAGCAGAAAGGCTCCTGTATGTACAGTTGCTGGGGATAAAAGAAGAGGAAGCTACAAGTGAGAATGATTATAAACTTAACAGGCGCTGCAGAACAGTGCCCCCTGCCCTGTGGTGCCCAGTGCCATGGCACATGTCGCACCACCCTAGTTATGGCCCTGATAATGGAAAAGAATCTAAAGGACTCAATAAATCCTTTTTTAAATAGCCTTTTATGTCAACAACATTCACAGAATACCCAATCCCCTTGTTTCTAACAAAAGTATTTTAAATACTGTAAAGTCAATTGACAACAATCTTATTTTCTAGATCTCAAGTTATCCAACAGCTAAATGTGCTTAACAGCCCAACAAATGTTCTTCCATGTACTCAACCTTCATTTACTGTTCTTGACCTGATACAGTCCAACAAAATGAAAATAGAAAAGTAAGGCAATAGAAGTCACAATGGCGCTAATATCACACCTCGACTCAACATTGAGCTTCAGTAATGCATCCCCTGACTAAATAATATCTGGCTACAAATAAAGCTCTTATGGTCATTTTGTTCATTATGCAAATGGGACATTTACAACCACTTTGAGGGGTTGAAGTCCTGTTTTTTTGTTTTATTTGAGTCCTTTCAGTTTTAATTTACTGAATTCAACATGGCCTTGTTTGTGTGCAGGATTCTTATTTATTTATTTTAGTTCTTACTTTAATCTATTTTCATCTGTTTGAATTAATAGGAAGCCTGGCATGAGTTTAGAGCATGTACTCTCCTAGGGAATTCTAAATACATTTAGGGCCAGCATGGAGTGCAGATTGTGAGACAGCTGGGGCGAGACGTCAGCCCTTGCATTCTCCCGGGCACATTTTATTTTATATACGGTTTCTTAGATAGTTTGCTTCAGTGATGATTTATCTTTCTCTGTTCTGATTCATTTTTTTCATATTGCTGAATAACATTCATGAGAACATTAATGGAAAGTACTGGAATATTTTTTTTTTACATCTAAAGAATTAAATTGAGAAAATACAGTTTTGAGGTATCTATTAAGATGTGTTGTATCTGGTTCATAATTTTTCTAAATTCTATCTGTGATGATTTGGAACAAGACCAAGCACAATTTCCAGAGGGCAGCTGCCAGTTTATCCTCATTGGAGGGCAAAGATGTGTGGCATTTCTTCCAAATCCCATAGCTGATTATCCAATAATTTTTTATCATTTTTCATGTAAATAAATAAAAAAAACAAGTTTACTGTATCTTATGTTTTTTTTCCACTAACTCTCCTCAATTAATTTATTAGTGATCCAAAAATACTGTGACAAGATGCTGGGTTTCTTATTCTTTTATGTGACTGCAGACATACATCGAGCTTATGTCTCCTGACATCATAAGGCGTTGGATTTAAAGATCTGCTCAGCACACACTGTTGTACCTGAGCAACAGGTTCATTTTACTTTTCTTTGTGATCTGAGGGCCTGATTCAGCTAGGATCGCTATTCTGCTAATACGCATGCAAATAATTGCATTCATATTGAGATCGCAGCCTAACATAAGGCCGCCCACTTCCCCTTACTTGCTTCAGTATACTTTAGTAACATAGCAAAATAATCGGTAACATCGGACCCATATGCACAGTTAAGGCAGGTCAGACCTCACTCAGGAGCTGCTAACTTCAACACATGCTATGAGGCCTCAGGCTGCATACGGTATCACCATGGCTAATTTGTGCACGATCCTGCACACCATTTAAATGCACTGGCATGCTTGGGTTTGCCCTACCACCCGCCCATCACCACCCACAAACGGCACTTTGTGTCAATCATTTTGCAAGGGGTCTGCATAGTCGCAGTCCCGATCGCAATAGCTAGTTTGTGCATGTGAGCTGCGATGCATACGCATGCGCAGAGCACAACAATCAGTCGATTGCATGCATATTAGCAACTGTGATTCTTGCTGAATCAGGCCCTGTGTTTGTCTCACAAACTACAAGGGACCCAGGCATCTCTATTGGCCACCTGTGCACACTAGTGTAGCTTGCCGTGGTTCATATCTTGACCCTAATGTTGTGCAGACTCCAGGCCTTTCACTCCTCCTGTGCAATTTCCTATCCTTGTTAGCTACCTAGTAGGGCATATAAATAAATATATATATATATATCTATATCAGATCGCAGAGGAAACCTCCCATGGAGCAGAAGGGTAACTTTCCTGACACCTCCTGCTTAAAACCCAAAAAGGCAAAAGAATCATGGGTCTTCGCTTTCATGGTCTGTATTAATACAGAAAATCAAGATTTAGCAAGCTTTTGCCCTTCTGCTGTGTTTTGTGTTTTGTTTAACAATCCCATTTAAGTGGCGCTGCCTGCTATTTTGTACATTACTATTAGAGCTGTGCACCCATACTTGCCAATGCTCCCTGATTGTCAGGGAGACTCCCTCAAATAGTAGCAATCTCCCTGATTTCCTGAAGAGTCTAGGACAGTGGCGTAACTATGGCCCCCCCAGACACCGCAGGTGGCTTGGGGGCACCAGGGGCCATTGCTATGCCACTGCAACTGTGAACACTGGGCCTGATTCAGAGCAGGACACTCTAACAGAGCGCTCACTCTGAATCAGGGCCGGCCCTCTGTTTTTTTAGAGCGGCCAGGAAGATGGTCGCAATGGTCAACACCATCGTGACCATCGGGCTTGCGACAAGACCCTTGTGGTAGGGTCTCATTGCCACAAGCCCTAGAGTGCTTTCGGCTCTATCAGAGCCGAAAGCACTCCCACTGACATCACTTGTGATGTCAGTGGGGCCGGCCCCAGACGGTAGGTGTTGCCATGGGAACGCCTCCATCTGGCCAGCCATGCCCACAGCATGCCCACCAAAGGGGGCATGCTGTCACTCAACATTGACAGCACGCCCCCTTTGGTATGAGACCCGGAGCAACGGCTTGCCTATCGCTATCCGGGTCTCACGCATGCGCACGATGGAGCCGGCTCCATCATGCGCATGCGCAAAGGGGCATCATCAACCTGCTTGCGAGTGCTCAGCACTCGCGAGTGGGTCTGAATCAGGCCCACTGGCCTCTGAAGTGATAAGATGTTAAAGAATCATCTGATTGGTTCAGAGGCCAGCGTTCCAGTGATGCACCCCAGTCATGACATCACCCGCATTTTGATGAGCCTGTGCGACCATGCCTGCTGGATTAAGTTAGATCCTGTCAGCGCGGCAGCGAATGCATGGATGGCAGCTTCGTGGAGTCATTGATGCCCAGTGTGGTCAGGTAAGTACTGGGCGGCACTACTTCAAGGAGTACAACTACAGGGGCACTGCATATGGGCACAATGACAGGGGCACTGCATATGGGAACAACTACAGGGGGCACTGCATAATGGGCACAACTACAGGGGGCACTGCATAAGGAGCACTAACTTGATACACGCAGTTTACTGGTTATAAGCTATGTTCACAATAATCAGGTTCTACACAGACATAGAAACTGTGCAACCTGTCTTGACCTTCGGTGACAGACTGGCAGGAGCAGAGAGGAGGGTTATTGAGGTACATCTTTCATGGTGGGATGTAATGGGCATTACTGTGGCACATTGTGTAAGGGGCATTACTGTGTGGCACAATGTGCTAATAGGGGTATTACTTACTGTGGAATAATGTGTTATAAAGGGCATTACCATGTGGCATTATGTGTTATAAAGGGCATTATTGTGTGGCATAATGTGTAAGGGGCATTACTGTGTGGCATAATGTAATGGGCATTACAGTGTGGCATAATGTGTTATAGGGGCATTGCAGAGTGGCATAATGTGTTATAAGGGGAATTACTTAGTGTGGCATAATGTGTAAGGGGCATTACTTAGTGTGGCATAATGTGTAAGGGGCATTACTGAATCATGAAACCACACACCTTTTTTGGAAGTGCGTGTACCATAGGAGCACGCAGAAAAACTTTGTTTTGGTTATTTTTGTAGCTGGGGGAGGGTGGGTGCCAGAAACTTTTTTGGCAGGGGGGAGCAAAATTCATAGTTACGCCACTGGTCTAGCAATCTCACTGATTGCACCTTACCACCATTATGAAGCTGTTATATATATATAAAAACATGGATATATACATTAAAATGGGGTCATTAGTACAATTTCTCTGCATTGGTTATATGTCACAATGGTCCTTATGGCTACATGTATTTTCTGAAAAGTATCAGTGTGTTTCCATCAGCCTAATTCAGCTAGGATGACAACTGGGAGTGATTACACATGCAGTCTCACTGTGAAGATATGCTAATTTCTTGTGATCGCTATGACATCGCAGCACTACATGAGGATTCCCACCTTACTTTACACACATCCATAATGTTTAGCAAGACTGCAAAACCATCAGAAACATCAAGTACCATCACATCCTCATGCACACTTGCACAAGCTTTGACCTTACTCAGAAACCTCATTGCACGCTGTGAGTACACAATCTGTGTATGGCATCGCAGTGGATAATTTACACATGACCATGCAACGGCGGTCAAATACACTGGTACACCTGCGTTTTGGCGACCACCCCTCAGAACCTCCCACAAACAGCACTTCCTGTCAATCACTTTGCGATGAGTCTGCATAGTCACTGCGATCGCAGTCCCGATTGCATTGGCTGGTTTGCGCACGTGCACTGCGATGCATACACATGTGCAGAATGCAACAATCAGTCGATTGCATGTGTAATCGCAGTTGCGAACCTTGCTGAATCAGACCCATAGTTCTTACTAACTGCTCTGGGGCTCATTTACATTTAGAAACAATTATATTTTATGACACACCACTCAGATGTAGCAGTACACCTCCACTTTACGACCGCACTCATAGGTGTTGCTTTCACAATCTCCCTGAAATGCTTTTTCGAAAATAGGCAAGTATGTGTGCACCACGACCAACTTCTCTTTCTATGGAATATGGAGTGCCAGTTATTTGGAACTGTATATATATATTGAATCCATATGGAAAAAAAGTGAATGTGCTGCTCTGCTTACCTGGTGGAATTCAGCTACCCAGTACTGATAACATATAGTACATACAGAATTTTGACTATTACTTGAATATCGGAGGTGCAAAATCTGCTATGCTGAGAACCAAGTGTTTCCTAAGAATATCCAATGCTCTAGTATGTTTGAGACCAATTGGGACTTGCAATAGGTATTCCTTTATGTGAAGGCACAGAGATTAAACCCTGAAGAAGTGTAGGATAACTGTGATCCTAATACAGTGACTACTCCACTATGAATACATGCTTTAAACCTAAGGGATCCATCTTCCAAGGAGGAACTCTGTAAACCTAATCAGCAACATCTAAAATTGTATTGGTACTGATAAAATGCTTTTTTATTGTAATAAATTGTATTAAGTTTTTATAAGGGTGTCAACAGCTTCTTGCCAACAAAAACTACTAGGTTTTGATACGTGAATGTTTTTATACTCCAATAGTTGTATTTTGAAGTTTTAATCCAGAACTTTCTATTACTTCTCCAGTATAAACTGTAAAGTTACTCAAACGCTCTCTCACAGACCTTTTTCCATATATATATATATTATATATATATATATATACACACATATACAGCTGGTAAAATAAGCATTGAACACATCAACATTTTTCTCAGTAATTATATTTGTAATTGGGCTATTGTAATGAAATGTTCACCAAATGTCAGCAACAACCCATGCAATCCACACATGCAGAGAAATCAAACCATAGATAACCATAAATTAAGTTGTGTGTAATAAGGTGAAATGACACAGGGAAAAAGTCTTGAACACGCTTACTGAAATTTATTTAATACTTCGTACTAAAGCTTTTGTAGGTAATGACAGCTTCAAGACGCCTCCTGTATGGAGAAACTAGTCGAATGCATTGCACAGGTGTCATTTTGGCCCATTCTTCTACACAAATCTTGAAGGTTCCGTGGGCCTCTTTTATGAACTCAGATCTTTAGTTCTTTCCATAGATTTTCAATTGGATTCAAGTCAGGTGATTGGATGGGCCATTCTAGCAGCTTTCTTTTCTTTCTCTGAAAAACCAATTGAGAGTGTTCTTGGCTGTGTTTGGGATCATTGTCTTGCTGAAATGTCCACCCTCGTTTCATCTTCAGCATCCTTACAGATGGCAGCAGATTTTTATCCAGAATGTCTTGGACATTTTTCCATTAATACTTCCTTCAATTGCATGAAAAAATAACAATATAAACAATTCTAACATGCTGTTATGCACAGTTCAAGAATTTTTCAACATGCATGCATAAACAGACATAAAATCAGATCAAAAGTTTGCACAAAAATACAGATAGGATTAGTGCAATTTAACTCCCAGATTACTTTGACTAGAATTAGGACTGCTTCTTGTGTGTCCAAAAGGATTGAATTAAGCAGCATAAAGATTACCAGTCCGTGGAAATGAACTCTCAGAATGTCCTTTTAGCATCCACCATGCAATAGTAAAGTTTATGAGATGTTATCCAGCAAGAGAGTCTTTCACGCTGCAATCCTGCCCGGAGGTTCTAGTAAGTTAGTCCAGAATGTATCCAGTCAATAGTGAGAGCATTTAAAGATTGATATTAAGCTTCTCAATGTGTTTCCCTGGGTTATGGTCCCCCAGCTTCCTCTGGAGTATAAGCATAAATGTGTGGGACAGCAGTATGTCTTAAGTACCCACTTGTTAATTAAGAATCACAAACACATGTAGTTAATTAGTACACAATAAAAGAAATGAAAAACCGTCCATCAAAATCAAAATTCCCAATTGTTTATCCAAATGTTTTCTGATAGATAATAATAGAAGTAGTCAACTCACATAATTAATGAGTGGGTACTTAAGAACATATATATATATACTGTATATATATATATATATATAAATATATATAATTGGAGGTGCTACATGTGGAGACCATTGATATTGAGGTTACCTGGATGTGGTGGGTAGGCCCATAAGCTTGGCCAAGTTTGTGCCAAAAACCTCTATTTACTGCAAAATGTATTTATTTATATATAATCAGTTAATTTGAATTTGTGCACTTGCATTTCTTCTTTTTTGTATATATCAATGGTCTCCACAGGTAGCACCTCCAATTATATATATATATATATATATATATATATGTCTTCAGGGGGTGCAGTCTGAGGCCCTCTTTCTATGTAATCCAATCAGTGCATAGCTTTGCACACCTGAAAGCTTGAGACACTTCCTACTTAGACTAGCACCTCTACCACATTGGTTTAGAGCATAGAGTCTGGCATTGTAATATGCACACCAGTCAGAGACACAATATAGGTAAGTCCTGCAAATATTTAGACTGTGTAGTGCAGCTTTGGTACATTTTTGTTCATGGGTCCCCCTGGATTGCTTTAGTTGATTTGCTTCAGGGCACCGCATTATAACACATTTTTCCTTTCTAACACATTTTGATGCTTCACTGTCTGTTTTTTATATATGTATTTCACTTTTTTATTTTTATTCTTTATATGAAGCTGCGACTGCTCTTAACTTTTTCCTTTACACTTCACTTTTCTTATTAGAGTGGTGCCTTGGGATGGCTTAGCTGGGCTAGTTTGGGGGTGCCCTGCACTCTGGAATTGAAACCTAGTATGTTAGGGACCTACCCTACAGAGGTTACTCGGATGTGGTGGGTAGGCTCATAACCTTGGCCAAGATTATGACAAAAACCTCTATTTGCTGCAAAATTTATTTATTTATATATAATCAGTTAATTTGGAGTTGTGCACTTGTATTTCTTCTTTTTGTGTTTAAAACAGAGGTACAAAACTATGGAGGTATTGAAAAGATATTTAAACAAACAGCTCTCTTTCCAATGGTTTTGTGGAAGTTCTAAAACAGAATATTAAGACTTGGTTGTCTATTAATGATCATCTATAGCGTACAAAAGACCTAGAGGATGTAGCAACTTTGGCAGTACATCATAAAGATAATTTTATAGCAGAAAGATTACAAATAGAAACTAAACTCATAAACCTACAGGTTAAAGCAGCTCAAGCCACTTGTGTTATGGCTGGGCAACAGAAAAATAATAATGCTATTACCCATATCCTAAAATTTCACAATAAAAATATAATTTGTTACAATTGTCAGAAGAAGGCACACTTAGCTAGGGAATGTAAACACCCAAAGAAACCTAGACAATTACTTTCTAAAAAATAAAAACACTACAGAAATGAAAGACCTTCAATGATGGGATGAAGCAGCCCTGTTTACATTATGACATTAATATGTTGTGATCCTATGGAACCAACTATTGATCTAACAATTGAACATTCTAAACATTCATTTCTGATTGATACGAGTTCTGCAAGGTCACTTATAACAGACAAAAATACATTACCTACTACAAATAATATTGTACATGCAGTAGGGGTAGTGAACAAAATTATACCCCTAAAAGAAACACAAGAGGTAATAATAACAATTGGTCCACTAACCAGTGAGCACTCATTCCTATTAGCAGCAGATGTCCCTGCTAATTTGTTAGGAAGAGATTTGGCCACTAATGCATTGCTAAGTGATCCTCCCAGCCCAGGTGTTTTGAACCTTAATCCCTTTAAATAACTTCCTTCAGAAGTATCAAAAATGTTGTCAACAATACCTGATACATTATGGTCTGCAAGGTCTAATGAGGTTGGAGAGTTCCTACATGATACACTAATTATCATAAAACTTAAGACAGGGGCCATAAATCCCATTAGACCATAATATCCATTAAAACCTGCAGCAGAAAAAGGTGTGTGTCCAGTAATTCTGGAAATGTTGCATGAAGGGGTATTAGTTAAAATGCAGAATCCAGCAAACATGCCCATATTTTCCTATACCCAAAAGAAATGGGAGGAGTTTTAGGCTAATTCAAGATCTATGTGCAATTAATATCAAGATCTATGTGCAATTAATATCAAGATCTACATGCAGTTAATACAATTCTTGAACCATCCTATAGTACAAAATCCTGCCACAATTTTAATGCAAATCCTATCAGACAGTACTCATTTTCAGTAATTGACTTGCATTCTGCATTCTTTTCAATACCAATATATCCAGATAGTCAATATTTTGTTTACATTCACTTATCGTGGTACAAAATACACCTGGACTAGGTTCCACATGGATTTATAAATACTCCTACAATTTTCAGTCAAACCTTAGCAAAAAACTTACAATCACTTATTTTTCAAGGTGGTTCTGCATTAGCTCAGTATGTAGATGATTTGCTACTATGCTCTGAAAATTTTAAAATATCAGTTACAGATACAGTAGAATATTGAAGTTCCTTGCACAAAATGGACACAAAGTATCCAAAGAATAGATTCAACTTTGTCAGAATCAAGTTTCTTGTTTAGGCCATTGTTTATCTAAAGATAAAGTTGCAGCCATTCAAGAAATCAGATTACCTATTAACAAAAGAAAATTAAGGGGTTTTATGGGAATATGTTACTGTAGAAATTGGATACCTAACTATTCACAATTTAACTGCAACTTTGTATGACTTGATTAAGGATTCTGTACCAGAAACTTTGGTACATACTAAACAAACAAAAGTGTCCTTTGAACTACTCAAAAATGACCTTATAGGATACCCAGCTTTAGGGTTACCCAGCTTATAGATGGATTTTTCTTTATTCTGTCATGAATATCTAGCACATGCAGCAGGTGTCCTTTTACAAATATATGGGGTAAAACAGAGATTGGTAGCTTATTTTAGTTCCAAACTAGACCCAGTAGCAAGAGTGATAGCACTACTAGACAAATCCTCAAACATTGTTTTTAGTTGCAATCTTAGAGTGTATGTTCCACATGACATAGCAGCTTTACTAATGTGTCAGAAAACCACCCATCACAGGAATTTTTTTGTATATATGGTATACCTTATGTAATATCATCTGACCAAGACACACATTTTACTGGACTAGTTTTTAAAAAGATGGGGCAGCACAGATGATGTAATGGTTAGCATTATTGCCTCACAGCATTGAGGATGTGGGTTCGATTCCCACCATGGCTCTAACTGTGTGGAGTTTGTATATTCTCCCTGTGTTTGTGTGGGTTTCCTCTGGGTGCTCCTGATTCCTCCCAACCTCCACAAATTTACTGGTAGGTTAATTGGCTCCCAACAAAATTAACTCTCATGTGAATGTGTGTGAGCATGTGATAGGGAATATAGATTGTAAGCTCCACTGGGGCAGGGACTGATGTGAGTGGCCAAATATTCTCTGTAAAGCACTGCGGAATATGTGTGCTCTATATAATTAACTGGTAGTAATAATAATAATAATAATAATAATAATAATAATTCCTTTGAATAAAACAACAGCTGCATACTCCATATCATCCACAATTCAGTGGAAAAGTCGAACATCACAATGGGAAACTTAAGAATGAACTATCTAAATTATGCAGAGAAACTAATCTGCAATTCCTAGAAGCTTTGCCATTGGTACTGCTTTCTATCATAATGACCCCCAGAGGAGAATTAAATATTTACCACTATGCCATACTGTTTGCAAAGCTACCCAATGTTGTTAATGCACCAGCATATGAACCAAGTAAGACCTGTGATATATCTAATTTCACTAAGTAAACAGCTGAAAAATATATATGCTGCTGTGATCGATGCACAACCAATACCAGTGGAAGGTGTGTGCCACAATCTACAACCTGCTGACAAGGTGACAAGGTGATTGTCTAAAATTTCCTAAGATTTGTCTCACTGATGCACCGGTGGGAAGGACCTTATCAAGTATTGTTGTCAGTTCCAACTGTTGTTAAAATAAAGGAGAAGACTATGTGGATTCACACTACACATCATAGAAAATTAAAATCTCTTGTGTCAGCTCAATCGGATGACATTCTTCAAGATACAGCTACTTTACTTCACCCACAAAAGCTTCAAGTAAGCAGTTCTTACAGGCTCCTCCAGAGCCACTTACCAACAAGAGAGTGGTTCAGCCATAATAAATCTGTGCCACTTGCCAGTGCAGTATCTCTAAAGAGTACTGTGAAGATAATCATTAAAAAGAATTTGTTGTTGGGCCCGAAGTTAGATTTGGGATTTTGTGGTTACATTTTCAGATGGGGTATTCTGATTGTCATGAAGTTTATTCTGATTGAAAGTTTGAATATTTCAATACTTAAGGATCATTTAACTAATAATACATATGATAAAATTAAGTTAAATGGTATGCAGGAAAGAATACATATACATAAAGACTAACAAAGGGAAGATCATAAAGATGATTTGACAGGAAATTCAATGATAGAAATGCACAGTAGGATTGCAAAAACACTTTAGTAAATATTTAATTTGTACAAACATACCTATAAGTGTAGAGGCAGGCATACCTTTACTAGCTCACTTTGTCAACACCACAGATATGTTACGTAGAGAATGGTCTTGCCATAAGAAAACAAATAGTAATCACACTTGTCACTAAAAATACATTCTCTAGTGGATTATTCCTATCTTAATGTATTGGCAGCTAGTTTAATTTATGCCACTGCCTTACAAGTGACAGTTGCTACAGGTAGACCTGAACAATTTATAGGAAAGAAAATTACTTATATAGATAAAGAAGGTGCAGCTAGCACATTACATGTAAAAAAAAGTTGGGCTATACTAATTATACAGAAGCAACATTTGTAACTAGTAACTTTGGCTGTGAATGATACCTTGTGTCAAATACAATGCAGCTTGCACAGAGGCAGGAGGAATATAGCTTACTTTATAGTATATATGGGACTCATATATACTAAAGTAGTGGGCATGCCATTACCTAAGTAAATTTATTGAGTGTGTGAAAAATGGGCCTATTCATGGGTCTCTTTGGGAGCAAATGGACACTTTGCCTGACTCAGCATGGATTGCAAGTCTGCAATCGTACGCACCCCACTGCTGCAAAAATATGCTAATGAATGCATACACACTGCCACCACACCATAATATAAAGACGCCGCTTACATTCACTCACAACCGTAATAATGTGCAAGATATCAAAAACATTGGTACAATCAAGAAACATCGGACCAAGACGCAGAATAGTGGTTGACCTAACCCTCCCACAGGAAGTGCTAAACTTCCTGCATGCAGTGAGTACTCAGGCTGCCCATGGGTTTGCTGTAAAATAATTTATGCACACCCTGCAATGGCATTCGAATACGCTGACACATCTGCATTCACACAACCACCCCATCACCACCCACAAATGGCACTTCCTATCAATCACTGATGGGTCTGCCTACTGCCTGCAATTGCATTGCCAATCACAGCACCTGGTTTGCGCATGTGCACTGCATCTTATATGCATGTGCAGAATGCAAACATTGGCTGGCTGCATGCGACTGCAGCCTTGCGATTCAACCTGAATCAGACCCACTGTGTACTCATTTGTGAGTTACTGACCACTTAGGTCAATACTCCAGAAACATCCCTGTAGAACATTACCTGGTCCCAGCTGAACTGACATATCTGAACTACAATAGTAAGAGGGAAGTGAAAGAAGGGGATATATTCTTTAGATTTACAGATGCTAGCATACTGCTGGAATACTTTTCCATTATCTACAATTTTTATGGTAGAAAAGGTTATTTCAGAAATATTGACTTTAATGGATCAGATACTAGGAGAAATGGTTGTCTAAATCTCAATTAATCAAACAGTGGAAGAAGTTGCCCAAATTGGTATGAATACTCCTCCTAGTGTATTTTACTTTTTAATAAAAATGATGGGTTGCATTTAAATATAGCACTATGATTGTTTTATGTTTTCATTGCTGGTTTAAAAAACAATGCCATATATATGAGATCTGACATCAGAGAGTAGAATATCTAAATAAACCTTTTTGAGTTTGCCATCTGCTATTTACATGTAAGCATACATGTAAGTCATCTTACATAGTGTCACTATCATTTCAACACGCCTGGGTGTTATACAGCTTATGGTGGTACTTTGTCATCTAGGGATCTGTTGGGACTTATCCACTATCATCCATACCATCTAGACACATATGTGGTGTTGCATTTTTATGCCTTTATCACACTGTGTTTATTTATAATTTTTTTAAACATATGCATTATTGAATTACATAATTGGAAGTGATTTGGAATTTGTGATGCATCTTGGACAATTGTTAGCACATATGTAACCTATCCTTTGTTTCATATTTCCATTACATCATTGGAGGTCTCACCGAGATGGTTTCATCATGGAGACACAAATAAGGATGGACTCGAGTTAACAAGGGATGTTGAAGAAAATAGCTATGGTGAGGATTTTGGTTTGATTCTTGCTTATATTCAACATTTCTATAATCCTAGTCTGAATTTATGTACTCCTCACTAATACATCTCTAAGTTAGTCTATTTAAAGGTAAGATTTTTATGGCAATGTATTATTGTTTGCTGCTATATATAAATATTATATGACAAATATTTCACGTGGGTTTGTGCTAATTGTAGCAAAGACATGCCCTTGTTGGAAGAGTAACAACCTTTTGAATGTGCAGATAGAAAATAAATTTGTCATTGGTAGTTTGAAAACATATGATTTCAGCTTTTAATATTGTTGACATATTACTGTATAAATTCACATGTGCAAATGACACAGTGGAGACTCAAAAACAGACATGTATTGCAATGATGCTGATAAGAAGGGAATAATATTTTCTTAAGAAAGTGACCATGTTTTCTAACATATTGACTTAGTGTGACTATAAAGAACTCAGTTTTTGTTATTTGTTGTTTGTGGAAGCCAAATATGGGACAAGGAAGTGTATTGAAGAAGATTACTGCAGCTAGCCTCCAAGTTATTTTATCTAAATGTATAAAGGTATTTGTGTGAAATTTGAGTGTTGGCATTTCATAATTTTTGGAATACCACTCGGAACAGAAACCTAAAATGTAGATACACTTTTCTTTTTAAGCAGAATAGCAACAAAAGGTTAAGACTTAAAACTACCAATTATAGTTGATTTATGTAGTCAACTGGGTCTCGGCCAAGTCTTTGCATGTTAAGAAGAAATGTATTAAAACTCTAAGGTTAAAAGTGAAATAGGGGAAAAAAGTTAATCTCCATTTTTCAGCATGGGAAGTTAGAATGTAGTTTTAAAGAAAAAGAAATGTGAAATGTTTTATGATCATGATACTACATTCTTTTTGTCTTCAGGTTAAAATTCCTGAGTGAAAGAAATAATTACTTTGTTTTTTCTTTTAATAAATAAGACTGTTTTGCTGTTATAGCCTTAAGAGTCTTTCAACATTCAATGGAAAGCAAAAATATTTTCTACAGAGCCAGTTTACTGGTGAATATTATTTAAATCCCTTACATAAAATAATATTTATTTAAAACACAGGCATCAATAATAATAATTATAATAATTAAAGTCTATGGTTCATATAAAAAACACAACATCATTATCACTAACTTTAGTCTGGTATATTGTGCGTTTTATATATTATTAATTTAATACATTTATAGTGATTGATAGCTCTTCTATTATTTTTTGTTTGGAAGGGATTTGGTTTCATTAGACTTAAGAACACTTTTGCTAAAATGTTATTTGCAAAACTGTGTGCACTCCTATGAATCCAAATCAGTTAAACACAACATATCACTCTTAGACTAATGGAAAAGTGGAAATATACAATGGTATTATTAAAAAGAGACTTTCAAAGATAAATGAAATGCTTCATTAACTCATAACTATCTGAGGATCATTAGTACAAGCGGCTTTCTGCCAAACTGAAAGATCAGCTAACATCTAAGACCAAACAGACAATAAGCTTCATCCAGGTTGTTCATCATCGGGCAAGACTTCTGTTACTGTATATATCAATGAGACCATAAATAATTATTACATCTAATGACTTTGCTTGGAACTTGATTCCAAATAGCAGATTTATAGTATTATCCTATCTTTGATTTTCTAGCTGCTCTACAGACAATAAGAAGATATTCGTTCAGAATATTACTGATCAATTATATGCTGCAAGAATAGATCATTGAGTGTACAACAGATACTTCTAATGATAGGAATGCATGCATTCTCTGCTTTATTTTAAACTGTACATTGTTTATAGTATATTTAGGTTGCAATCTCAACATTGTGTTTTCTTTGATTAACAGTTTGTTATATGAACAATAAATAAGATGTTACATAAACAGTTTTCCAAAATTCTACAGTTAGAAATGATTATATAACTTTGTCTTCTATATTATTATAGTTATTATATTAAGATAAAAAATGCAATGGCTAGAAACTATTTCACTAGTATTGCACACCCTAATACCAACATCTAGAGGACAAGTGAAGAGAATAGTTCCTCTAAGAGATTTTGTTTGAAAAATTGCCTAATGTTATTGTTTTTACTGCATTTTGCCAAAGAATTTAATTTGACTGTCATTGTTTTTCCCTGAAGAATCAACTGACACAGATTCAACAGCCTCTGACAAGCACACATTTGGTTCTAATCGAAGGAGTCTAAAATTCGCTCCAGTTGGAAGATATGGTAATGGTAAGAAATTTTCTATAATTTGATGGTATTATAAATTGGTGAGAAGGTCTTTACCAAGTGCTCCATATGACTGCAACAGCTGTTAAAGTGGGATAAAGATCTACCTGGATCACATTGCAAGAAGGAAGTCTCTGAGTTATCAGCTTCTGAACAATAGTAGCCAGCAGAAAATATACCTAAACTTATGCGATATGCTCACATTCCCACAATTTGTATGATTTCCTCCTGAACTCTGCCCGGGAGCTCCCCAGCAGTCATGAGTACAATTTGATCTAAAAAGCTGCCAATTTGGCACACAATCTATCATGCCTCGTAAACGATCCAGTACATCATGACTTAAATTTTCAGATCTGCCCTACAGCACAGCAGATTTGAAGATGCAATGTACGACCTGCGGGGATGTGCATCACATCATGATGACTCGCGATTTGGGCATATTTTAAATGATCTGTCGTTCCAATGCATCGGAATCAGCCAGATTGTGTAAAATATCACTATGTGTATAGGCACCTTAAGTATGATGTTGTTTATGACTAAAGGCCCCCATATATATGCAATTCCCTGATCTGCAGATGTCGGGGTTTTGGCATCAGTGAAATCCAACATGTTGAATTTCCCTGATTTGCCAATCCCGACCAAAATATGATCAGCCAATCTGGGATTTTTAACATGAAGAATTTAACTGATTTTCTGACAGATCAGTGAACATTGATGGCCACTGAATGGCATTTCTGACTGGCTGATCAGCAGTTCTGGTCTGATTGAGGAAATGGCCAGCAGATATATAGGGGCCTTAAATTATATAACAGACAGGGAGAAATGTTGTTTTAAACAATGATTTGCGCAGTAAGTATTGATGACCCAGCAACTGAAATGTAATTTTATGAATTGGTGTTATGATCTTGATGCATCTTCTTTTATGAGTAATAGAGAATTGCAAACCTTCTAATGGGTAATTTGGTTTTAGAATTGCATGATAAACACAAGAGATTTTTGGTTTGTACACATTTGCCCTTGAACTCATGGCCACACCCAATAAACATCATAAAGACTTTGATATTTGATTGGATGTGTTTGGAGTTGTACACCAGATGAGTTTTTGAACAAAAATCTATAGTCTGTTCCACTTTATGTCCCGAACATGAATACTTTTGATTTGAGTCAATTGAAAATCCAGGGGCCCATGTGCACCGTAAACCCTGCACCCATTATAGATATACCCCTGCAATGTATGCTATCTTATGTAGAGTCTATGGTTAGAGTTGTTAAGAAATTGGTACAGTATCTTAGAAATATACCTTATAGACCCTGATAGAGGATCACAGGTGAACAAGCTCACAAGGTGAAATGCACGTTCTGCAGTCTCACCATTGGCTTTCCATGCGGGTGAAGTGCCACTCACAGAAATAGAACACCTCACTCTGCACTTACCTCTCAGGTATTCTCCTTTCTGTGTTGGCAGTCCTCTCATGGTGCTTCTGGCTTCTGAAATGTCATTATGATATCAGAAGCCACCTAACTTCTGGCACGTTAGCGACTGCCCTCACTTATATGTTTTTTCTATCAGCACAGTTGCTTACAATTCTCTTATCTGGTGTCCTCTCCTGGAAGACACCAGAAAGCAGAAGGACATCTTTGTGCTGTATTTATAATTTATGCACTATCTGCATTCTCACTTTATTACTGTAGTTTATATCTATATCTCAATTACTGTAGGTGCTTTAGTACACCTGAACACACACTTATTATGCAAATGATATGCTTGACTTTGTGACTTCTATTGGGATACTGCAGATTTGCTTAGGAATTTATATTGAACATATGTAGGAACAATACTATTGTGTGCAAATCTATTTTTATTGTAACAGGTATTGCTTATGGTACATATTTGCTCACATACTTCTATGCTTGTGGACATAAGGAGACTTCTGCAACAAAAGGGGTATGCAGTGGTGCAGGAATATAACCACATAATTTCTCATTGTTATCTATATGATATTATGGGGCAGATTCAATTAGAGGTGAAAAGTTGCGGCCGGCGAAATGCATTCACCACTGCAATCTTTTCACCTCATTCACCTGTTTGGACATGAAGTTTTCATGTACTTTCACAATGCACATGTCACGACCAGAGCTGTTATACCTGGTGAGTTGTGGTCTCTACCCGTGCAGGTGCTGTGGGGTGGTCCTACTGGTGGGAGAGCTGATGTCTGGAGGTTGGCCCGAGGTGTGCGCATATGTCCTTAGGGTATAAGCAATGTGGTGACAGGTGAGACTGGCAGTGCTGCCACGCTGGGGATTGCTGGGCATCTTTGTTTTGGGCATGTGACCTGAATGGGCCAATCAGGTTAGAGCATCTTGTGTGAACTCTCAGCAGCCTACCATACACATTCCCATGGTACTTAAGGATGTTCAGCACGCCCACTAGTTGCCAGTGCAAAGTATATACAGTGCAAGCTGTGAGAGAGTTCTCCATGCTCCTTAGCTCTGTGTGACTATTGCAGTCCCAGCCATGCTCCGTTTCCAGCTCTGTCTACACCTTAGGCTGTTTCTGGATACCCACATCTACCCTGCTATATCCCATTACTCACCCCACTGTTTGTGACTCCTCCAGCTCTCTGGACTCAGAACCCACTCCAGTACTACAATCCTCTATTCCTCAGTCACACCTCCATTGGACCTTTTGTTTCTCTGCCAGACACCTGTTCCCAGCTTTATTATTGGACTTTGTTTTTTCTGCCAGACATTTGTTTTCAGCCTCACATCACTTGGACTTGTTTATTTTCTGCCAGTTTATACAGATGTGTCCTCATACACCTTTCCTTTTTTTCTTCATTTGGCACAAGATGCTATAATGGCTAAGATGCACCACGATGAGTAGCAATTAGATAGATCCCAAAGTACTCATATAAACTATCAGATTAAAATAGCAAATTTTAAGAAAAATCACAAGGCGTGGATAATACACAGATTAAAGGCGTGGCAAATTTGGTGACATGGCTCGATTTTAGAAAAGGTGTTTGTGGACACATCTGTATATCTATTACCATCTCATGAATAATAATACTCTGATTAAACCTGCTGCATTCAAATACTACAAACCCATTCCTGTTTCTGCTCCTGCATCCACATCGGGTTAAAAAAATAATCCAGGCCTGACAGCGCATCCCTGGTTTTAGCCCTTTTCAATTACAAAACAGGCAAAAACGGAGATGTGCGAATGCAGTGAATGGCAAAACTAGCGAAAAGGACAGCATATTTTGGGTAAATCAGTCTGTACCCCATAAAAAGCCTAACTGACCATGGAAATGAATATAGAAGTATCTTATTAGCTCTAATGAAAGTATTTGGGGTTCTTAAATTATGTCAAATGGCTGTTATATGCATATTTGCATAAGTGTGAGAAAATTGTAAAAAGCTATTTCTTTTTGAAAAAATAAATGCTGTAGTTAATTTGGGGGTTCATTGAAATGGATACTAGTATATTTTTGTGACTATAAAGTGTATTATTTAAAAATGTATAAAAAACACCCCATCTGCTGCAACCACTTGCAATTCTAAAAACACCTGTCTCATCCATACACCACCCCAAAATACCAGACCCAGTACTTTATACCTATTTTCAAGCACTTTTGACATTTTCACTCCATACATGACTTGTATTTTTAAGGTTGAATTTAGATATATATATTTTTTTGCCTAATTGTTATTTAGGAAGGGGGGCTTCCAAAGGGTTCTGAATCAAGTTCTCACATTTTTAGCCCAAAATAGAGATTTTGCACTTAGTTTCTCCACCCAAAGACAGCAGAAAAGTTTTTACCTGTTTTTGCCTATAAAGATTTCTCACACATGCTGGAATTGAATAGGGTGATACTTTGGAATAGGGCAAAAACATCTAATCAGCAAATGTTTTTTGCCTATCGCAGCTTTTTGCCTCTAATTGAATACGGTCCTAAATGTGAAAAACATTTTTTTCTTTAATGCTGTTGGCTACATATGAATGTTTAAATTGTATATAGATACATATATTTTCGCCAGGGATTGATTATAGGCAAATTGTTATGATTAAAATAATTATTTGCTGAATAATGAATGTGATATTTTGATATATATTTACATCTGGGTGAACTCACCAATCTTAGGAGTCTGCTTGCCCTATTATTTTAAATTATTAGTATTATAATCTTGTCTCTCATATTCATTTTGTGAATTTCTATTTGAAAAGCGTGCTCCCAAAAAAAGATTTTTCTTCTACTAGCTCTTGCTAAGTAATAATACTGAGTAGTGTATACTTTATTCCTGGGAGCACCGCCAACCATAATATCCAATATAGGCTTTGTGTCTATTTATCATACATAGTTAGTTGGTTTTCTGTACGTGTTATTTGATGTTGTTTATCCTGTGTGGGATCATTTCATATTTTTACAGACCCTGATATTGTCACAGGTGCACTTGTGCATTTAAAACATAGCAAGATGACTATTTAGCTTTTCAGATAAAGGAAGAGCTTCAGTAAACTTAATTTTCTTTGTAAACCATATATTTAGAGGAAAATATTGTCATAAAGATGATAAATGGATAATATGGTACTGTGGTTATAAATCAGACTGTTGAACATGTATCAATTATAGTCAACTGAAGGATAATCTATTGTAGTAGTTAGAGAGGAATATTGGGCCTGATTTAGAGTTGGATTTTATGCAAAGGCGCTGTGGTTTTGTAAGCAGTTGCTGTGCAAGTATATGCTGATGTTGTAGGAGGCATCTTATGTAAATAGATGATGCCTGCCAGCAGGGCCGGATTAAAGGGGGGCGACAGGGGTGATAATCCCTGGGCCCCCACACCTGAAGGGCCCCCACACCTAGCCATCAGGGTTAAAGTGAACCGCAGGAGACGGAACCATTTCCGCCTCCTCCGGGCACCTAACCCCGGTGACACACGGAGACACCAGGCACCCGCTGAGATTGTAACCAGCGGGTGCCCAGCTCCCTCCCCGCAGCGGCAGCCAGAGCCGGAGACTAGAGCTCACTCGTGAGCTCCGGCTTCCGGCTCAGGCAGTGAACTATGGGAGAGACGTCATGCAGAGGAGCAGCACCAGCCAAGCGGATCAGAAGGCAGCGGGAGCGGGGCTTAAGGTAAGTATGATTTTTTTTTTCTCTTTAGTGCAAGCGGCTTTTCCACTGCTGGGGGGGTCATTACTCTGGGGGGCTACTGGGGACATTACTACAGGGGGCATTACTCAGGGGGACATTACTACTGGGGGCATTACTTGGGGGGGGCATTACTACTGGGGGCATTACTCGGGGGGCATTACTCAAGGGGGACATTACTATGGGGGACATTACTCAGGGGGGATATTACTACAGGGGACATTACTTAGGGGGGGCATTACTACTGGTGCCACTACCACAGGGGGCATTGCTACTGGTGCCACTACCACAGGGGGCACAACTACAGGGGTATTATTACTGAGGGCATTACTATTGGGCACACACAGGGGGCATGACTACTGGGGGCACAACTACAGGGGTATTACTACTGGGGGTATTTATACAGGGGACATTACTATTGGGAACACTACTACTGGGGGTATAACTACAGGGGGCATTACATAGGGGGCACTGCATAAGTGGCAACACTCCTGGGGGCACTACTACTGGGTGCACTGCATAAAGGGTACGTAATAGGGGCCCCCACATGTTTGTTGCCCAGGGGTCCCCACAGACCTTAATCTGGCCCTGCCTGCTGGCTGTGTCTGTTGATGCAGCATTGGATCACTCTAAGTCAGGCCTGGTCAACCTGTGGCTCTCCAGTTTAAACATTTCCTAATAGCAAAACCATGGCAGGGCATGCTGGGACTTGTAGTTTCACAGCTGGAGAGCCTCAGGTTGGCCAGGCCAAGTCAGGCCTGCTTTAAGTGAACATCAGTCATCTAAGTAACCTTCAGTTTACTCAGGATGGCCAGAGTTTTGAGCTAAAACTGTGTACAAGGACACAGCCACTGGCTTCAGCATGCCCCCAGAAAATGGAGCTGACATATCCCCATGTCACTCAGGCTGTGGCATCCAGCCACTGCAAGAGAGCTTGCAGAAGGAGATCTTCACATGTGCAGTACAGATCCTGTGCATGTGCAGATCTTCAAACATGGAGTTGTACAAAAACCATCAGATAGATATATGCTCAATAGACATGTTAAACCAGTACCCTGGCAGGTTCTAATCATGGAGTACTTCTGAAAATAATCAAATATGTTGTTGTTTTCTCTACAATTGTGTGGGACACATGAAAAAGAATGGTTGATAATATTCCAAATTACTAACAGGATAATGAGTTTAAAAATAAATATGTATATGTAAAGAGTAGATACAGTAGTTATAGTTATAACTACTGTTATAGCAGTAGTATAGTAGTAGTATAGTAGTTATAGTTTGAAGTGAAATTTAGTTGTCTTGTTAATTTGAGATTCAAAGGGTCCAAAGGGGAAGTGAAGAAAATACTTCACTGTATACAGTGCCTTGAAAAAGTATTCACCTCCACCTTTGCATTTTTCATGTTTTGTTGCCTCACAACCTGGAATTAAAATGGATTGTTTGAAGGTTTGCATCATTTCATTCACAGAACATCCCTACAACTGTGAAGTTGTGTTTTTTTATATTGTGAATCAAACAACATCTAGTACAACATAACAGAAAACTTCAGTGTGCATAACTATTCACCTCCCTATAGTCAGTACTTTGTTGAGCCACCTTTTGCGGCAATTACAGCTGCAAGTCGCTTTGGATAAGTCTCTAGGTGCTTGCCTCATATTGCCCCTGGGATTTTTGCCCATTCCTCAAGGCAAAACTGCTCCAGCTCCTTCATGTTGGATGGTTTCCGCTTGTGAACAGCAATCTTCAAGTCTGACCACAGATTCTCAATTGGATTGAGATCTGGGCTTTGACTAGGCTATTCCAACACATTTAAATGTTTCCCCTTAAACCACTCGAGTGTTGCTTTAGCAGTATGCTTCGGGTCATTGTCCTGCTGGAAGGTGAACCTCCGTCCCAGTCTCAAATCACAGGCAGACTGAAACAGGTTTTGCTCAAGAATATCCCTGTATTTAACACCATCCATCTTTCCCTTGACTCAAATCAGCTTCCCAGTCCCTGCTGCTGAAAAACATCCCCACAGCATGATGCTGCCACCACCATGTTTCACTGTGGGGATTGTGTTCTTGGGGTGATGGGATGTGTTGGGTTGGGTTTGCGTCAGACATAGTGTTTTCCTTGGTGGCCGAAAAGTTAAATTTTAGTCTCATCTGACCAGAGCACCCTTCTCCATACATTTGGGGAGTCGCCCACATGCCTTTTGGCAAACTCAAATTGTGTCTTCTTATTTTTATCACTAAGTAATGGCTTTTTTCTGGCCATTCTTCCATAAAGCCCAGCTCTATGGAGTGTACGGCTTATTGTGGTCACATGCAGAGATACACCAGTCTCTGCTGTGGAACTCTGCAGCTCCTTCAGGGTTACCTTTGGTCTCTGTGATGCCTCTCTGTTTAATGCCCTCCTTGCCCGGTCTGTGAGTTTTGGTGGGCGCCCCTCTCTTGGCAGGTTTGTTGTGGTGCCATGTTCTTTCCATTTGATGATGATGGATTTGATGGTTTGGTTCTCCGGGGGATCATCAAAGATTTGGATATTTTTTTATAACCCAACCCAGAATTGTACTTCTCAACAACTTTGTCCCTGACTTGTTTGGAGAGCTCCTTGGTCTTCATGGTGTGATGCCTCTTGTTTAGTGGTGTTGCAGCCTCTGGGGCCTTTAAGAAAAGGTGTGTTTTGTAATGACAGATCATGTGACACTTAGATTTCACAGGTGGACTTCTTTTCACTAATTATGTGACTTCTGAAGGTAATTGGTTGCACCAGAACTTTTGAGGTGCTTCATAGCAAAGGGGGTGATTACATATGCACATGCCAATTTTCAGAGTTTAATTTATAAAGTTTCTTTTTTATATATATTTTGCTCATTTCACTTCACCAAATTAGACTATTTTGTGCAGATCCATTACATAAAATTCAGATTTAAAAACATAAATAAATTACAGGTTGTAACGTAACAAAAAAGGTAAAAAGCCAAGGGGTGTGAATACTATTGCAAGGAACTGTATTTTCTTGTTGATTTTTTATTTGGATGAAATGTATTTATACATTAAAGTTATTTGTATAAATATTCTAAAACCTATGCTAGTCATGGTAGACATTTTGAATCTAGTTATTTGGAGTGATCAAAGCTTTTGCTTTCTATAGTAATTACAGTGTAAATTTGCAACATCACTCAAACACACCTTCCAAGAGTGAAAATGAAAAGATTGAATACCTTGATATAAATAGAAAATGTTAAAAGATAAGAAATCTAATGGAAAATATTTCCATTAGATTTCTTAAGTATTACAAAGAGTTATTTTGAAAATTAATATTCATAAGAGGCAATTGACATAGTATATGTATATTTTTTGTGAGCCCTAGACTATTTTGTGAGTTCCAGTGACAATGCAATTAAAAGGGTTAATGGTTATAGCACTGCTAGTGAAAAGGATCTAGGGATGTCTCCTCTTGACATGTGCATGCTAATGTAAATATTATGTAAGGTAGAAGGATTGTTTGAGATTTTCCTTAAATGGAAAAACTTTGAAAGTTTGTAAGAGATTGGTCAAAGGTCAGATGCTATATTCTAAGTAGGTGGGTACTTGGCATGTGGTACCTGCGTTGTAAACTGTAAGCCATTGTGGCACACTAACAGTCAAGTGTCAAATCCACCTCTTCCTCACATCTTTTAATTATATGGCCTGTTAAAGGTCTGGTAATATAGTTATGTTGGGCTATTCCTTTAAACCTCCTTGTGGCTTTTATAATACTGCTATGCTGCCCTACTGTTGCTGTGATACTACTATGCTGTTGTTCTAACACTGCTATGTTACTGCTGGAACACTGCGGTCTACTGTGACCATCTATTAAAGTGCCAGAGTGTTGAATCTATGACTTGGTCAAGACTCCACATGAAAACACAGGCTAGAAGTTGATGTTAGGCTGTGTGATCAGATAAGGCTCTAGCTCGAGGGCCAAACAGTCAAAATGATAGTGGTTATGCATCAGTTCCTGGTGCTTCATAAAGATCAATCAGAGGGTTTACTTTTACTTACACTCTTTTAAGAAGAGAAAGCTGCACATCAGGAAAATGTAAAAGCCTTAAAGGTGGGACTGAAAGCAGTCCCATAATATAGAAGATGAGATTGTGTGATGATTTATATGCTTTTGAACATGTGGCCATTAGCCAGAATTAGCCTAACGCTTCCTTCGTAATGCAAGTAGCTCTGTTATTGGCATCAAAGTCTTAGCTAGCATTTACAGGCCTATCTGTTGAGGAGTCGGCAGACTAGGTTTAAACAAAGACTGCCATCTGTGATCAGTTAAATTTGGACCCAGAATCAGATCAACAGAAGTTCTGCTTTGAATTCATGATTCTACTGTCAAACCACAGGCTTTGGCAATTGTTTGATGGATTACGCAATTAAGTGGCTGCTGCAGGCACATAATACATCTGATCAATTAATGTAGCGGATTGTGCTGGAATAGTGTATTCACCTTCTCCCACCTCGTTTATCATACAGGGTTTTGATTAATTGAGTTCAAAAACTGTCTGTGGTGGGATTTTTATCGACCATGTGGAATCTGGTTTTATGGACCTCGCAGAGTCCAAAGAGAGCTATACATATGTGTTAGGAATCAGTTGCTTATGACCAGGTCGGGAAGAATAAAAACACACAGGCAAGGGGTGGGTTAAGATATTCTCTGGAGTGCAATTGTTCTGTTACATTTTACAACACTTTGGTAGCAGTTGGTAAATGTCTCTAAACCCCCACCTACTAGAAATTTTCTCTAGCAATAAGATAAGAAGCTGAAGGCTACATCTAGAAGTTGTTCTTGGGGATGCATAGCCTGGCATTGGAATGTGCATGCAGTCCTATCCTTGAGATTACTTCTCACAAACAGCTAGCTAAGTTGGTGAGAGCATCGAATCTAAGCATTTCTAAGCATTTCTTGTCTCTTGCAAGTCATATAGCTGACAGTGAAATAGGTTCATGAATAACATTTAGCACAAAATGGTACAAGATGGCTGCCAATATTACAAGATGGCAGCCAAACTGTCATGATTGGTGTCTGCAAGTTACCTGTCTCAGGTGGTGATCGGGTTTCAACGGAGGCCGGCATGACTGGAATCACAGATAATGTAAATAGCTCTATTTACAAGACTTGGGTAGCAGTGAAAACTGCCTTTGATGATAAATGACAGGAACTGGAGGGACCAGACTGGGACCGGCAGGAAGACTTGTTGAATTGAACTGATGAGCTTGGAACTTGACTCTGGACTGGAGCAATGTGGACTGAACTGAAGAGCTTGGAACTTGACTCAGGACTGGAATGTGACAATGGCTGAAGGGAAGTCAGGTAATGCTGAGACGAGGGCTAAACAGGGTAATCTGGAATTACTATGACAAAGGCTAGAACTCAGGTGCAGGCTGGACAGGATAATTGGAAATAACAGGTTTCAGGAAGGATTGGGTAGGTTTGGGAATTTGCAGGCTGGACAGGATAATTGGAAATAACAGGTTTCAGGAAGGAATGGGTAGGTTTGGGAATTTGCAGGCTGGACAGGATAATTGGAAATAACAAGTTTCAGGAAGGAATGGGTAGGTTTGAGAATTTTAGGTTCAGGGAGGGAATAGGTAGGTAACAGGGGCAGGAGTTGATCCACAGCAGGAAGCAAGGCAGGGTAACACGATGCAGGTTTACAGAGTGCCAGGGACCAACCAGGAGTAGGACTAGCAGCAGAGCACAGGCCAGGTATTCCTGTAACAGGACGTCTAGATGCCAGGTATTACTGTAGCAGGTTTTCGGGATGCACCAGAGGTTGCTGTCAGCAGGCTTACTGGATTGCCAGGTTTGGCTGTAACAGGTTTTCTGGAAGCACCGGGGGTTGCTGCCAGCAGATTTACTGGATTGCCAGGTACAGCTGAAACAGGTTTTCTGGATAGCGCCAGGGATTGCTGTAGCAGGTTTCAGGGACAGACTTGAATGCATGAACCATACACCATGGGAAGACGAGATGTTCAGGCCCAGAATACTATCAGGGGAGGATATATATACCATGGGTCTGGCAGCAATTGGTGGATACGGACAGGTGGTCTGGTAGTAGCATTCTGAGTGGTGGAAGGCACAACATGCAGAGGGAGTATTCATCTCTGCAGCTCTGAGAATCAGAACCACACATCAGAACCACACCTGTGATTCCAAATCAGGGCTAACAGTGCTCACAGACAGAGGAGAGGCCAGGTGCAATAATCAGAGCAAATCCTCCAGGCAAATTACACACACAGATCCATGGGGAAGCTGACAGGTGTAAGTCCCAAGGCAAAAAGGTGACAACTAGACAGGGTCGTGACAGTACCCCCCTCTTTATGGGTGGACTCCGGACACCAAAACAAAACTTTCTTCAGACATCTTCCCAATTCTCAATTTCTTGGGATACTTGGAGTGGAAAGTCTACAAAGGAGATAGTTCAAGACCTTCACCCATTCTTCTTTTTTCTGCGAGAACGTTTTGTGCCAACCAACAGACCAGGAATCTTTGGTAACTCCTGTGGAAATATGTGGCTGGGAAGGAGAGGATCAGAATTTTGGGAGAAACAGTAGCAGAAAGGGGACAAGGAGGTGTGTGCACAAGTCATGTTCAGGGTTACAGATTCAAAAGTGCTGCTCTCTTGGTGTGCCTGGAATTCGGCATGCTGGCCCTTGAAAACCTGACCTTGTTCGGATTTCAGAGGAGTGGAGGACGAATTCTTGGCAGCACAAACAGAGTGCTTGGACAATATTTTGGAACTGAGAACTTCACTAGAATTTTGGTTTACAGGGTAAGGACCAAATTCTTTGACAACAGCTTCACTGAAAGTCTTTATATTTTGAAGCATTGGATCTTTGGAGTTGTAAATAGGGGCAACCCAGTCCCAAGCTTTACCTTGAAAAGATGAGATAACAAACTCTACAATATTAGTAGACTTGACTCCACATGGCAGAGAAGAATTCATCATACCGAAGAATTTTTTCAATAAGGCATAGTATTGAGATAAGTCCCCATCAAAATAAATGCATGGTGAAGTATCTGACAAATCCTGTGTGTTCAAGGATTGTGGAGCACTTTCAGGTGCCTGGCAGGAGGAAATTTGAGGATGCTCTGATTGATGAGGAGTCGAAATAACTGAAGCTGACCCATGTTCGGAATTCGGACCAATTGATGGAACTGGAAGGAGTCCAGGGGAGCTAGAGACAGTAGCCTCAACAATCAAAGCTGAGAACAGGCTACAGAGATTATCATCTTCTGAAACGATATTTGCAGGAGACGCTGAACAGGAATCATGATCAGATTTTGTAGTACAAGACACTTCTCCCTGATAACAGGAACTTGGAACCCCCTCCTGAGGCATGAGACCCCCTCCTGGGGTGCGAGACTTGAGACCCCCTCCTGGGGCGCGAGACTTGAGACCCCCTCCTGGGGTGCGAGACTTGAGACCCCCTCCTGGGGAATGAGACTTGAGACCCCCTCCTGGGGCGCGAGACTTGAGACCCCTTGCTGGGGTGCCAGACTTGAGATCCCCTTCTGGGAATGGGATTTGAGACCCCTTGCTGGGGTACGAGACTTGAAACCCCCTCCTGGGGTATGAGACTTGAAACCCCCTCCTGGGGTACGAGACTTGAGACCCCTCCTGGGGCTGCTGACTGGAGTCCCCTGCTGGGACAAGCAGAATCCAGGCTGGGACCGGAACGGGCAAAATCCGGGCTGGGACCAGAACGGGCAGAATCTGGGCTGCAACCGGAACGGGATGTGAGATTTGAAACCCCTTCCTGGGGTACAAGACTTGAGACCCCCTCCTGGTGTACGAGACTTGAAGCCCCTCCTGGGGCTGCTGACTGGAGTCCCCTTGCGGGACAGGCAGAATCAGGGCTGGGACCGGAACGGGCAGAATCCGGGCTGGGACCGGAATGGGCAGAATCCGGGCTGGGACCGGAACGGGCAGAATCCGGGCTGGGACCGGAATGGACAGAATCCGGGCTGGAGCCGGAACGGGCAGAATCCGGGCTGGAACCGGAACGGGCAGAATCTGGACTGGGACCGGAACAGGCAGAATCCGGGCTGGGACCGGAACAGGCAGAATCCGGGCTGGAACCGGAACGGGCACTGAGATGTTGACACTTGGAACCACTGCTGGAGTTGCAAAGGAAACAGTCTTTAATGAAGTGGTCAGAACTCCCACAATAGAGGCAGAGCTGTAAATCTTCGCGCCGCTGGCATTCGGCCACAGAGAGCTTGGGGCGTGGGTAACTACGATGTCTGACATTACTTGGTTCGGAAGAATCCTTGTTTCTTAGGGATTCCAAGGCAGAGGTTTTAGTCGAGACAGAGGCAGCTCTAAGAAATTCAGGAATGATCTGAAAAATTTTGCTGAGTAGAGCCTGAAGCTGTTCCAGCAGTCGATGGAAGGTAGTTAGGGGTTCAGGTAAGGTTTGGGTAACATCTAGCCGGTTATTCAGGATTTGCAAAAGCTGTAGCACTTGATGCTGTACGGCCTCCTGTGAATCCAAGCGGGTGACCAGGTTACGGAAAGCATCTAGTCCCTTAATAGGTGCTTGATCCGCCACCATCGTTGGGCCTGAACATTCTGTCATGATTGGTGTCTGCAAGTTACCTGTCTCAGGTGGTGATCGGGTTTCAACGGAGGCCGGCATGACTGGAATCACAGATAATGTAAATAGCTCTATTTACAAGACTTGGGTAGCAGTGAAAACTGCCTTTGATGATAAATGACAGGAACTGGAGGGACCGGACTGGGACCGGCAGGAAGACTTGATGAATTGAACTGATGAGCTTGGAACTTGACTCTGGACTGGAACAACGTGGACTGAACTGATGAGCTTGGAACTTGACTCAGGACTGGAATGTGACAATGGCTGAAGGGAAGTCAGGTAATGCTGAGACGAGGGCTAAACAGGGTAATCTGGAATTACTATGACAAAGGCTAGAACTCAGGTGCAGGCTGGACAGGATAATTGGAAATAACAGGTTTCAGGAAGGATTGGGTAGGTTTGGGAATTTGCAGGCTGGACAGGATAATTGGAAATAACAGGTTTCAGGAAGGATTGGGTAGGTTTGGGAATTTGCAGGCAGGACAGGATAATTGGAAATAACAGGTTTCAGGAAGGAATGGGTAGGTTTGGGAATTTGCAGGCTGGACAGGATAATTGGAAATAACAGGTTTCAGGAAGGAATGGGTAGGTTTGAGAATTTTAGGTTCAGGGAGGGAATAGGTAGGTAACAGGGGCAGGAGTTGATCCACAGCAGGAAGCAAGGCAGGGTAACACGATGCAGGTTTACAGAGTGCCAGGGACCAACCAGGACTAGGACTAGCAGCAGAGCACAGGCCAGGTATTCCTGTAACAGGACGTCTAGATGCCAGGTATTACTGTAGCAGGTTTTCGGGATGCACCAGAGGTTGCTGTCAGCAGGCTTACTGGATTGCCAGGTTTGGCTGTAACAGGTTTTCTGGAAGCAACGGGGGTTGCTGCCAGCAGATTTACTGGATTGCCAGGTACAGCTGAAACAGGTTTTCTGGATAGCGCCAGGGATTGCTGTAGCAGGTTTCAGGGACAGACTTGAATGCATGAACCATACACCATGGGAAGACGAGATGTTCAGGCCCAGAATGCTATCAGGGGAGGATATATATACCATGGGTCTGGCAGCAATTGGTGGATACGGACAGGTGGTCTGGTAGTAGCATTCTGAGTGGTGGAAGGCACAACATGCAGAGGGAGTATTCATCTCTGCAGCTCTGAGAATCAGAACCACACATCAGAACCACACCTGTGATTCCAAATCAGGGCTAGCAGTGCTCACAGACAGAGGAGAGGCCAGGTGCAATAATCAGAGCAAATCCTCCAGGCAAATTACACACACAGATCCATGGGGAAGCTGACAGGGGTAAGTCCCAAGGCAAAAAGGTGACAACTAGACAGGGTCGTGACACAAACATACAGAGCATAATGTTAACTTTAACAATCCCTTCTTTTTATTCATTAAGCTAACCGTTCCCTCAACTGCCTAACTAGGGTCGAGTCCTTAAGCTACCCTAGGTACAGATACATATACATATGACCCCAGCTGCAGAACTCATATGTAAGATCCCCCATTGAAGGTGGTGTGACTTATCCTCTATACATATGTCTCACCCCTAAAACGAGTTAGTCTAATGTCTAGAAGGTGTTTCATAACTCAGGGAATCAAAAATTGTTCTGCATTGTCCACATGTCCTTCCATTTTCTTGTGCAATGTTCCTTCCGCAAATGCTACATGTATCCTGTTGATTGTCTACTGTCTATAAGTAGATGTGTTGTTCACCCAAGTCATTGTGCATGCCAGCAAACATGAGGTTGCTAGATCCAGTTTTCCTAGAAGAGCAACAATTATAATAATAATAATAATTTTATTTATATAGTGCTTTTCTCCCATAGGACTCAAAGTTGCTTTACAGACATCAGAAAACATGGTACATTGTACAAGGATTTGGTGTTGCAAAAGAATAGAAAACCACACTGAGATAATTAATATCAACCGAAACCTAGAGTAATTTCTTATACAGCAAACTAGCAATCTTTCTAACAATAGAAATGATTACAAGCAAAGCTAAGCCTCTAACAATAAGTGAAAGAATTCCTGATATCCAACCACCAAATCCTTTAAACCAATTGGCTGGATTTAACCAGGAGAATGATTCCTTGTTTGACCCCCTCCAAAAGATCAAAAGTATGCTTTTTCTTAAATTCTTCTTTTAAATCTTCATTTTTCCTCATATGGCCATGTATGGGGTCATAGAAATTATCTGGGATGAAATTACAACATGCTGACCCCTCAATCTGACACATACCACCTTCTGATGCTGTTAGATAGTCTATTACCATTCTAAACTGCTGCAAAACCTTATTGTGGATCTGCATTTCCTTTGTAACTATATCTACCACCTGGTATAGCTCATCAGTGATATTATCAAAAAGTTTTGCAAAATCTTTCACATATGCCAATTCTGTGGGGCTCAAGGTGAGCTTATAATACCATCCACCCAACTGTATAAGGTTTCCTGCTGATTTATCCTCTCTAGACAATTCTTTGAGGCTCATGGTCTATGTACAATACCATCCACCCACCTGTTTCTCTTTTCTATCTCTTTTCCTCCTTACCCTGGGACTATTCATGGTATGTTGAGGAACAGCTTTATGTGGAATACTATTGGGGCTGGGGTGATCCTCGCTAATGAACAAGAACCATAGCCTCCAAAGGGTAAAAACTTATATACACTATGGGCCTGATTCAGAACTGAATGCTCTGACCAGAGCGCTCGCTCTGAATCAGGGCCCTCCTCCATGAAAATGGAGCGGCCTCCTGGCCGCTCATATAGCTGTGGGTGACCACCCACAGCTTACGCGAGCGGCCAAAAAGATGGTCGCGATGGTCTTGACCATCACGACCATCGGACTTGCGACAGAGAACCTGTGGTAGGGTCTCCCTGCCACAAGCCCTGGAGTGATTTTGGCTCTATCAGAGCCAAAATCACTCCCACTGACATCACTAGTGATGTCAGTGGGGCCGGCTTCAGATGGTAGGTGTTCCCATGGGAACGCCTCCGTCTGGCAGGCACGCCCCCGGCACGCCCACCAAAGGGGGCATGCTGTCAATCAACATCGACAGCACGCCCCCTTTGGTGCGAGACCCGGAGCAATGGAAAGCCCGTCGCTCCCCGGGTCTCACGCATGTGCATGACGGAGCTCCCTCCGTCGTGCGCATGCGCAGTGGGGAACATCGACCCACTTGCGAGCGTAGTGACGCTCACGAGCGGGTCTGAATGACCCCCTATGTCCACAAACAAAATATACATTTGGAGGCAATAACAGCTGGCCTAGGGTCACTGCCTGAGTAGCAATGTACATGAGAAATTGTGAGTCCTCAGGCATACAGGTGGTGATAATAGATGAGCCTATTGTTAATACAATTACAATTTCCACTAATATCACATACTTTTATATTGCCTGAACCATCCAAATAACCTCTCCAGTGTTCATCAGCATTCCATCCCATTCCTGTATAGTTTAAGGTGATATTTATCCTGGGACCGTTAGTCTCATAAAACGTAATATTTGTCGGTGCAAGTATATATCCCAGGGGACCCTTGTATATGGTAACATTTTGCTCAATACCATTTACTGACACTGAGGTTTCAGTAGGGACATTTGTCCATGTCCCAGCTGGGGGGGCTGCTAATGGCTTTGCACCATGGTGGTTTAACCCATCCAACTATAGTCAAATGTGAATTGCTCAGATTTAGACCAGCACTTGTCATGTTAAGGGTGGGTTCCTTGCTGGTTCTGGTTTTAAAATACTGTCTAGTAAATTATTTAATTTCCTTCCAAGTAACTGGATAGGCTACATAGGGCATAGTTTAGGAGGAAATTGTGGAGTGGGTACAAATCCAGCAGTCAGTGTGATTCCCCATGAGGGCTATGCATTTTTACCAACTTGTTTTCCCATGTATCTGTCAGTGTTTCATGCAATTCCCTTGTCATCCTTAGTGTTCCCAGCTTTATACTACTGCTATTCATGCTTCCCTTATGTATCTGTGCATGATCTAAGCCAGGGGTAGCCAACTTTGGTCCTCGTGAGCTACCAACAGTTCATGCTTTCCAGACCACCTAGCAGGTGCACAGGTGCATTCATTACTAACACATTTGAAAAGATCCACAGGTGGAGCTAATTATATCACTAGTGATTCTTTGAGGAGACCTGCAAAACATGCACCATTGGTAGCTCTTGATGACCAGGGTTGGCTGCCACTGATCTAAGCAGTGGGACTGATTATGACAGGGAACATGTATATTACTCTCATTTCCAAAATAATTACCAGACATATAGATTGAAGATATGATTGCCACAGACACAAATGAAGATCCTAGTATGACTCCCCATAATGGTTTGTCAGGTCTAGGACCCATAGGGTTATACATATCTCAATTAGGTTTTATAATCTAACTCCCCTTGTGTGAATATCTGGCAGTGGAAGAGTGAATCCAGGTGTTTTTCCCTTGTAATTTCACTGAGGTGGGTGTTGTCAGTAGGACTTAATATGGACCCTCAAAGCATGGTTCTAGAGATCTGCTGACATGATTTCTGATGACCACCCAGTCACCTGGTTGCAATCTGTGAGTACCTGTATCGAAATTAGGGTCTGGAGTAGAAGAGAACACTTGACCATGTATTTCAGTTAGTTGTCTTTGTAACTGTTTTACATAACTCACCATGCAAATGCTGCAACTGCTGGGGAAAATAGCATTCTAGCCTATGTGCACATCCAAACAGTATTTCATAGGGGTTAATCCTGTATTCTGCCTGGGAGTGTTTCTGACTGAATGCAGAGCTATTGTAAGACATGAAACCCACAGCAAATTAGTCTCTGCCATTATCTTTTGTATTTTTAACTTTAAAGTATAGTTCAGACATTCCATGCACCCAGAGCTCTGTGGCCTGTAGGGGGTCTGTTTAGGTCTTGTAACAAAGCTATTTCCCCTGTAAAGTGTGTCCCTCTGTCACTTTCTATTGCTTCTGGTACACCATACCTGCAGATCACTTCTGACATTATTTTCTTTGCCATCGTTTTGGCATTTGCAAGCCTAAAAGGCCACACCTCCGGTCAGTGACTAAATATGTCAGTAAAAATGAGCACTTGGCCTATACCGGAGCATTTGGGCAGTAGTATAAAGTCTATTTGAATCCTCTGAAAGGGATATTTGGGTCTGGGGTGTACTATTCTGAGGAGTTGGGACAGGCTAATGGCGCATACACATGGTCAGATCTGTCAGATGAATGATGAAACGATTGAACGATTTTACAAACGATTTGAACGATTTAACAATTTCTGACAGTATTAAAATGAATGAAATAGTCCAAATCTGACTGCAAACAAATCAGATGTCAGATATCATTATCTGACATGCGGGAACGTGCATCATTCATCGTTGCAGGCTCACATGTCAGATTTTCTTTCAGATATGAATGATTAAATGATTTTTAAAATCGTAATCGTTCAGATCTGACACAAAATCTGATCGTGTGTATGCACCATTAACCGGGTTATTCAAGGCACAGATTATGCAGCCTGATATTAATGTCTGAGCTGCTTGTGCAAACCCTGGTGCTATCCAATGTTTATCTATTGCCATCACCATGGCATCCTTTGATATGTATACTTGCCCATGTTGAATTTGGGCCTTAATAGGGTAAAGTGCTTTTGGTAGACACAAACTTTGACCATTGCACCTCTCTCCCTGTATTACCTGTGCGCCCTGTTCCAGCCAAGCCTTTTTTTCTTATCTAAGGTCTGCTTCTGGAGCTGGTGGAGTGTGGCTTTGTCAATCTTGGGGGATTGGGTTACCACATAGGTGGGCTCAGCCTGGGGCAGTTGAATTAGGATGGCCGCTTGGAGGCCTGGTCTACCAGTCTATTGCCCTCTGCTTCATGGGTAGTGTCTCAAATGTGTGCCTTAATTTTGATCACTGCAAGCTAAGAGGGTAGCTGAAAGGCTGTGAACAAAGCCCTGATGTGATCTTCATGCTTAACTGGTTTACCTGATGAACCCAGAAAATCTGTACTCTTCCAAGTTGGCCCATAATCAATGGCAATTCCATAGGCATATCTGGGATCTGTGTAAATATTTACTTTCTGACCTTCGGCATGTATGCAGGCCAGTGTGAGAGCTTTCAGCTCAGCTTCTTGTGCAGACATGTAACTAGGTAATGGTTGTTGAATTAATACCTCAGTGTCAGTGGCTACTGCACATCCTGTGTATGGGATGCCATCCACATAATACCTAGAGCCATCAACATAAAGATTTAAATCTGCATCAGGTGGTGGATGTCAGTGATGTGTGAAAGAGATGCTTCTTGCCTCATAAGTTCAATGCAATCATGCTCAAAATCAAAAAAAGTTTGTATTTTCAGTGTCTGCTGCTTTCTCACTATCACCCTCAGTATTTCTGTGATAGTGGTGTCTGTCTTCCCTCCCTTTTTTACTCCTGCAGAAGTAATGTAGCAGGATTCAATATTGTGCACCTTTTAAGTGTCACGTTTGTTTTTGTTAATAGTGCCACTTCATATTTAGTTAGTCTAGCTGCTATGAGATGTTTAGTTTGTGCTTAAGTATTTGTGACTGCGTGTGAGATCAGTGTTAATGGGTGTCCTAGAACAATATCAGTACGTTTCTCAAGTATCAGGGCTGCTGCAGCGACTAACTGTATGCAGGTGGGGGCTGCCTGTACTACAGGATCAAGTTGTACTGAATAGTAAGCTAGCTGCTTTTATTTTCCTCCATGCGGCTGGGTTAAGATGCCTTGTGCATGCGAGGAAGATTCATGACAAAATAGCATTGAAGGTTTTTGGTAATTTGGGAGGGCTAATGCTGGATGATTAAGTATGTCTTGTTTTAAAACATTGATTGTTTCTTCCTGTTCTGTAGTCGGGCAGAGAGGTCCTTGTTGCACTGTACGTTTAAGGGCTACAATATTTGTAGCTTGTTTGAGGCACAAGGAATCCACTCCCTGCAATAAGATAGCAATCCTAGGAATGCTCTAAGTTATTTGTATGTGCGAGGGTATTTAACTTCTAGGATAGCTTGTTTTCTCAGTCAAATGTTTTGCTTGGTGACTAATGCAGTGTCCTAAAAAGTGTACTTTATTATTAGCAATTTGTATCTTTTCTTTGGACACCTTACACTTCATGGTATGTAAAAATGTCAACAGTGATACAGTTTCTTCAATACAATATGTGTGATCCTCTGTGCACAGCAATAGTTAATCTACATACTGAATGAGAGCTATATTTTCATGAATAGGTGCCCATCCCTTTAAAATTAACGCCATTGCTTCTGAGTAAGCACTGGGACTTGTAGGCCCCCCTGGGGCAGATGCGTCCATGTGTACTGTGTGCCCTGGAGTGTGAATGCCAATAATAGCTGACTTTCTTTTGCTATGGGCACTGAAAATAAATCAGTTGCCAAATAATGACAGTGAACCAGCTAGAGCTGGGAGGTATTTGATTCAGAAAAGTGTGTGGATTTGGCACTATGGGGGCATCTACAGCTATACGTTTGTTAACTTCCCGCATATCATGTATCATACGGAATGTGGGTGACCCGTCAGAATTTAAGGGATAATTTTTTCACAGGAAAAAGTGGGGCATTCCAGCTGGATCTACATTTCTTAAGCATGCCTGCTTTAAGGTAATATTGTATTTGTGTGCCTACTGCTTCAATCTGCTCTGGCCTTAATGGTCACAGGTTCTACAGACATAAGACCAACATCCATTTTTCCTTTTACCCAGACTGCTGATGGGAATAGGGACTCTGGCCCTCATTCAGAGGCGGTCACAAGAAGCGAACGCTCTCTCTGAATGAGGGCGGCCGCTTGTATTTTTTTAGTGTGGCCTCCTGGTTGCTAGCTAAGCTGTGGGTAACCACCCACAGCTTAGCGACTGACCAGGGTGATGGTCGCGATGGTCAAGACCATTGTGACCATCGGGGCTTGCGACGAGACCCTAAGGTTGGGTCTCGGCAACCACAAGCCCCACGGAGCTTCCTGCTCTGATCGAGCAGGAAGCTCCCCACTGACATCACTGCTGATGTCAGTGCGACCACCCACAAAACGGCGGGCGTTCCGTTGGGAACGCCTCCGTTTGTGTAGCCACCCCCCCATCACAACGGGCAGAGCTGTCGATCAATGTTGACAGCCGCTCTCTCTCTTGCTCCGGGGTTTGCGCACACGCAGTGTGGCCGCTGCGCATGCGCAGGGCCTAACCACCCACCCAGTTGTGAGCGCTCAGCGCTTGTGACCGGGTCTGAATGAGACCCTCTGTGTTCCAGCTCACTGTCTAACAGTGATGTGCCTTCTGTAAGGGTTAACATAAATTGGCATGTGTGAAAAGCAACTAGGCATCATTTACTACTGTGGCTGCTATTTGATTTGCTACATAGTTGCCTGTTGCGGCATTAGCCATTTGATCAAGGTCCATCCATGTAGCACTGTAGAAATCCATCATGTGTGTGAACCATCTGGCAAAGCCCATTGGGTTAGTTTTTATGTCTGGGATGTCTTTTAACAAAGACATTTGATCAGCAGGCAACCAAGGCTTATACCATCTGACCTGTTGGCCAAGCTGATCTCCAACTGATTCTACTGCAGCAGTTGTCTGGGTAAACTCGGGATATAATCCTGTGTTGGGGACTGGAATTGACGTCTCTGGGGATGTCCCTTCATATGAAGGCGGTGGTGGGGCTGTCAGGGTTGGTGTTATCCTTTTGGATTTGGAAGTGTTACACTTCACACAAATTTTTGTACTCCAATACTGTATCTTGGGACAGTCACAGTGCCAAATATGCTTTTTGTGACTTACAAATGTATTAGCAAGACCTGAGGCTTTAAGTCTGGTTGTCACCAAGGTGAGTGGTAGACTAGAGGGATAACCAGCATATCTAGAAGCATGGTAGGTTTCATCCCTCTGTGTGCCACATTTTATGCACATCTGGTCTTCTGCTGAATTACAAAAACCACTTACGCTTGGGACATTTCCATCTAAGGTCTTTAGAATTTACCAGGCATGTGGATTCACAAATGGGGTAGTCAAGTAAATATATCCCTCTAAATGCTTCTTCTATTTCTGCCTCTTCTTTCTCACAGAGTATAGATTCTGTTACCCTTATCCAGTTTAACAGTTTACCCACTAGATTGTGTCTTTTAATATACTCTCGGTATCCCTTATGCATTAGCTGCAATTTTAAGGGATCCTACATATCCTTCTTGCTCAATCTGGCTGTTTTAAATAGACCCTCTAATCCCCCTGTTCCTAAAATCATGCGCATTATCTCCATGGGGGAATTGCTGTCAAGGTTTTGTTTACTGTCAGAATTTTCCATACTGACACCTCTTTGGACCTGAGGTCCTTCTTTGTATTCAAAAGGGTATCAGGTGTCTGCATTCACTAAATCAAATAGCAAATTCAGCGCCCTTTAATACTCCTCTCCAGGGGCAGATTGGGCCACCGGGATAGTTCCCGCTGGGCCGGTCCCATACACCCCTCTGCCGGGCCGGCTGACACTGCCTGCCGAGCCCGCTGACATCGGCTGCCGGGCCAGGCCAATTTCTAAGTGCAGGGCCGGCTGCCGTGCTTCCTAGATTTGCATTCCTGGGGAACGCAAACAGGAAGCTGTCACCTGCTCCGGCTAGCAAGCACTTCATAGTGCCGTTAGCCAGGAGCAGCGCTGCAGCGACACGGCAGTGCAGCAGAGTGAATGGAGCTGTTGCTCCAGCCTGGGAACAGGCAGAGTGTGGCTGTGTTAGAAGGGTGGTCTATTTGTGCACAAGACCACCCCTCAGAAGTGCGGGCAGTGGGACGCGCCAGTTCGGACCCAGGAGTGGGATTGTCAGGGGCGGGGCGGTTCCTCATCCTCCTCAGCTTCCATTCCCAGCGGTACTCCACCATGGTCTGTCATCATCCTGTGAACCTGGACCCTGCAGCCGCCCTCACTACTGTCACAGCATGACCCGGTGCTCCAGGTAAGAAGCCCAGGTGTCCTAGATTGCAAATAGATCACTGACTGCCTGTTCAGCTGTGAGGAGACTACAAGCCCCAGCACAGTTTGTAAACTGGATGTGCTGGGACTTGTAGTGCCATCTCAGCTAGACAGGCCCTGAAAAGACAAGTGATTTTATTTATTTATATATATATATATATATATATATAGATAAAATGTAATGAATTTCCTCTTACTATGCATTTGTACACCTTGCTTTTAGTCTGCTTTAGTTATGTTGTATACTGTGTGTATATATGTATATATATATATATATATATATATATATATATATATAGTTGATTTTAAAATGAACCTCTATATACCCCTGCCTGTACCTTCTAAAATCCTTCCAATAACGCTCTAAGGATGACGCTAATTTGCGTACGCAGTCATACAATAAATAGAGACTCCAGACTCAGAACATGTGGTTCCGAAGCACAAAGTATTATTCAAGTAAAAGTACAGTCAGTTACACGCTATGATCTGTGTATAATAAGCACAAATAAATACAATGAGAGAGAGAGGCACACACAGAGAGAGAGAGACACACACGCACAGAGAGAGAGGCACACGCACAGAGCACACACACAGAGAGAGAGGCACACGCACAGAGCACACACAGAGAGAGAGAGAGAGAGAGAGAGGCACACGCACAGAGAGAGAGGCACACGCACAGAGAGAGAGGCACGCGCACAGAGAGAGAGGCACGCGCACAGAGAGAGAGGCACGCGCACAGAGAGAGAGGCACGCACAGAGAGAGAGGCACACACACAGAGAGAGAGGCACACAGAGAGAGAGGCACACACAGAGAGAGAAAGGCACACACACATAGAGAGGCACACGCACAGAGAGAGAGACACAAGAGAGAGGCACACTTTAGGCACAAAAGGAAATAATACAGACCCAAGTACAGTATACATACGCTGCGCCTCCGGACACAGAGATAGGCCTCAGAATAGAGACCCTCAGTTCATACAGCATTCAGCATGGACTAAAAAAACAGTATCCGGGCACACATATTAATCCCCCACAGACTAAAACAGGACAATGGGGAAGTTTCTTGCTGATGTCATTGGTTCCCAGAGGAGAAGCATATGTTACAGCACATTTAACAGGCTGGTTCAAATAGACTCTCCCTGCCTCTAACAGCAGGGGAATCTTTCTAGTAACGGCCTCTGTAACATTCTAACATTTAAACATTTTTGTTGCTTGTAAGTTCTGCGATCCATAACTTGAGTTTGCATGATGCGATCTCTCCACCGATAACACCAGAATGCTGTAAAAAGCGTACGCATCAGAACAAAACCAAACACAACTTGCTTATCATGTATAATACCTTAATTATCAAATACCTTCATTTCTCAGCATTTAAACTACCTAAACCAACTTAAATCATACATTTTGATGCTTATTGAACCTTATGAGTGAATATGAAATGTGTGGGTATTCAGGGTTTGATAAAAAGACATATTTAATGTGTGTATGAAGATGAGTGCATTTGTCTCTAACATTTTCTAGATAGTTCTACATGTCCTGTCAACAGGCCCTCCCACCTTTCCTGTGTTCAAAGGAAAGATACCTCTGTCGGTCTCTTCTGTGAAAATGCAAAATATCCCAACTACAAGAGACAGACCCGAGGTGACACTCCAGCCCCCGAAATCATGTCATTGCAGGAAGCCTGCTTATTTATTCTAGCCAGACCACCCGTTGTGGGCAAACACTATGCAGGAAGCTTATCTACACAAGCCAGTTGTCACCTGGCCACTTACTTAATGCAATACTGTAAAGCCATTTCTGGAATATATCCCTTATAATACGTAAAGTAATGAAATAGGCTTTTAGTGAATTGCCGCAACCTATGATGATGGTCACAGATGCATTCGCATGATGCTAATGGTATTATCGCCACATGTACTGAAATGTGAGTTTATCTAAAATGGCGCTTAGGCGGCCATTTCGCAAAATGGCGTCTTGCGGCCAGTCGCAAGATGGTGTCGCTGCGATTCAATTTTAAACTGATCTTGTCTCAGCCAATAATCCAGCTTCGACAGTCCACCCTTTGATAGCGAACAACATGCTATCACAATCTGCTATTAAAACTTAATTTAGGCTTACATTTACATATTATTTTGTGTTATTATGGGATGGCACAGGGTGGTTCTTAATCCATCAATAATGTGTCTCTGAGTGGGGACATAAAACTACTATTATACACACACCGCGGATATTGGAAGATCATGTGACAGGTGTGGGAATGCACTAGTCTTATAACAGCAGTCTTGAAGGGGAATTTGAGACTTTACATTGTCTGAGGTGTTCTATAAATAACATTTCAATAATATATTCTATGCATGTCTAAATATTATACATTTAAATTATGGTACTTCCTAGCTCAGGGTTGTAATGCAGTTCTGTAACTACCTCGGTTTTCATACTATCATTTCTGACCACCATCATAATTTAATTCTTCTGTTTTAATCTATTTTTACATTTTCAACACTTCAGCACAATAGGAACACACCGGATGCATCATATTTCTTTTGCCTCTGTGTTCATATTGTGCGTGAAGATAGGGTGACGGTGTGTTTTTATGTATTCCCAACATTTCAACATGTGTGAGGGTCATAACTTCTGGAAGTATTTTTCCCAAAGAACATAACAATTACAATACTAAAATTGGTCAGAAACTCCCCTGATTGGCATTGCACTCCTCCTGACTCCACTCCATCAGCTCCGCCATCAACTTACATCTCCTTTATCGGTCCCCCATCACAGACACTGAGTATCCCCAAACAGATCATCATGACAAAAACTCTGGAAAGAAAAAGAACTAGGATGACCACAGCAGACCACTCCATTGCTGGAAGCATTGATCTACACATTTCTTTAGCTCAGATATCTCACCGTCACCTTTCTAATCCTTCCAGCACAAGCTCGCAATCGACAGGTCCACGTTATCGGCCTTGTCTCTGCCTTGTATCTCCACCGGTTGGTTAACCTCCCTATAGTGAGTGGAATGGACCCACGTATCTTCCCCGGCCACCCTTTGAGGATGCTGTATCGTCAGATACGGACCTTTCCACCGATCAGTCAAACGACCTGAGCTAAAAAAATTTGGATCATAACAAATTCTTCCAGATTTGACATCATGACAGTTTGCATTAGACATGTTAGTTAATAACACTTTCAATTTCGGTTATTCTCATTCATCTTCGTGAGACCCTGCACAGTAACCTCATTATCATATTTTGACATGAGGCTGCCTGTTTGAACAGTATCTCAAAGGGGGGGCAAATAAAGGAAAAGACAGTCTGGGATAATCTCAGTGTTGTTACCCATCATCTTACACATGTTCTTGGAAACGTCACCTGTAAAATAAGTCCCCCTATCATTTTTAATAATTCTAGGGATATAGTATCTGCATACAGGTTCCTGCAATTAACTGTTCTAAATAATGCCTGTGCTACTGTTTTGGATAGTATTCCGAGTAGTCGACCTCAGCCTGGCATGGCTGCCGTTTATCCTCAGCAACCTTGTGTCCTATGAGTGTTAGATAAAGCACAACCGTTTCATATCATTTAAACATGACCTAAAATACAACAATAAATCATCCACATTTTACATTAGAACAGATCCATTGATAGGTTGAAAAGATTATAAACAGTCATATAAGGCCTGGGAGGAGATACTGGGGTTACCTATGAACCCATGGGAGACACGTGTTCCTGTGTGGTGTTCTTCATTTTGCAGTTCTTACTTACGTGTACCACTTGGTAACAGTTAAAACATAATTTTGAACGGGGTGGATGAAAAGATTGTTGTGGGATTTGAGCAAGAGGGAAAAGTGGTGGGTATGGGTAAGGATAGGGAGGGTAAGGGTATTGTGGGGGATATGAGTATGGGACCTGTGGTTGTGTATGATATGTGGGGTAAGGATGTGTTTGCTGTGGTGTGGGATTGGTGAGGACGTGTAATTGTTCAGGTGCAGGTGTGTGTGTGGGTGCAGGTGTGTCGGTTGGCTGTGATGTTATTGTCATTCCATCCAGAGCTTGGATACTGACAGCCATTAGTTTTTCGCTCCGGGTCTCTCTCTTCTTTGTGATATTTTTATCATGTTCTATGGCAGACTCTATGAGGTTATCAATTGTGAGTCCCCTCCAGCCAGGTTGTGAGGTCTGAACCCGAATCTTTAAATCGTCTTTCAGACCGTGACTATCATTCCCCTGTGGTGAGTGCTATCTTTAATATCTTCTATCCCAGTGTACTGGGTGATAGCCTGCAGAGCCCGGTCACAATAGTCTTCTGCAGTTTCACTCTCCTTTTGTTTGATTGTGAAGATTTTGTTCCAGTTAACTACTACTGGAAAATATATACCCAATTGAGTCACAATGCGGGAAATTTTACCTTGGTTTACTTGGTCTGTTAAGGGAACGTCACCATCCAATACACTGTCCGTGATAAATTTTGTCACATCGGTATTGTGTGGTAGATAGGCCCTTAACACCACACGCCAATCTTTATTAGTGGGCTCATGAGAACTACCCAAATTTCTCAAAAATCTTTGACATTTGGCTAGTTCCTTTTTGGGATCAGGGAAATCATTTACGATGGAATTTAGTTCTGCTCTTGTCCATGGACAATGCATTACTACTTCCCTCGTGGGCACTACACCGTTTGCATCCGCATTTCCATTCGGAACAGTTATTGTCCGAATGGGATGCAGACCGGCAGCGTTGCTACCTCTGACCTGGTTACCTGGCTGGGGGTTTAATCTGCTGCTGCTACGTATGGTATTAACAACTTCCTCTATGGGTACAGAGTCTGTTAACACTTCCCTTGCTGTTACCGATGGAGATGGCGGCAGCACCCATGATTGTGGTGATGCAGCATCTATCATCTGCACAGCATGGGAAATGGCAGACATTACAATAGGCTCATCGTCCACATCATAAACATTTTCTTTTTGGTTGCTTAAGAGAGGGTACCAATTGCTTGTTACATTTTTATGGGTATTTTTGGTAACTGTACTTGCACCTCCATCCACATAAGGTGGGGGAGGTGAGCGTGAACTGCTGGCAATACTCTCCACGATGCTACCTTGCCGCACCTGCGCGCCAATTTGCGGCTCACCCTTATTGCAACTCAGTGTCGCGGATGTATTTTCTGGCAATGCGCTCGCAATGCTAGTTTGCGTCGTTTGCACATTTTTAAGCCAAGCATCCCCCTCATGCTGCCATAATTTTAAACATTCAAAATACTTAATCTTTTTCTCTCGGGATCGCACCATACTGATGTGATCCTGGACATTGTCTAACACATTTTTGTCAAAACTACCAATTCTGGGAAACGGTCTAACACTCTTCCTCGTCATATTAAACCATAAATCACAATACCTTTTTGCATAAGTACCGTACTTAGTATGCATAATATGACAGGCCAATCCAATCGGAGCCTCCATTAGCAGCACATCATTGCCTAACATCTCTACTGTTTGCGTGGCTCCCATTCTGAGATGACTCCTACTCTTTTCAATAAAAATTGAAACTGGTTAAAGACAATCAAGATACTTTCACTTACCTGTGGACGATTTAAGTCGGCAGCGCCCACACACCTGGATAAGTTTTAGTAAGGCAACTTCCACACCTAGATAAGATTTGAAACAGGCAACTTCCACACCCGGATAAGTTTTAGTAAGGCAACTTCCAAACCTATGAGAGTTTATATGTCGGCTACTCTCATGCACCTCTATACAACAAAGACAACATGTACACCTGCTACTGTGTATAGAATGGTAAAGCTGCTTACCGAGTGACTAGGCTAACCCTTGCACCTAGCCCTTAAGGATCATACGATACCCTTAACTTTGTTCAACAAGTATTCACTGTTACACACTTTTTTTCCTGCGCAGAAAAATACACGTTTAACCCAGATATTGGTAATAGAAAAAAATGTAAACCTCAATGGCTTTGTTCAAACACGTGGCAGCAGAACAGGAAGTGCGTATACGCTATTGTGCGACCATCCGCATACACATTAATGCGACTACCACACAACCGTATAATGACTTTTTAACTGCGTACGCAAAAGTGCATCTATTCTGTGCGCAAAACTGTGACTCAGCCGCATACTCAATACTACGGCACCCCTTTAAACGCTAGGTTCTATCAACAAAGGAAAACAAACTTTTTCCTTTCTTGTCCCTGGATTCTAGTCAGCTTCCTTTGCTCACACGAAAACAGATAGCGATTTTTCAGCACAAAGCGGTTGCAGGAAAACCCTGCATGTGGCCACTCCACCCTTTGCTGAGACATCGATAGCCGTATGTGCCATGTGAGTAGGTAAGTGACTTCACTGGATGAGCCCCCATCTGTTGATTTTAAAATGAACCTCTATATACCCCTGCCTGTACCTTCTAAAATCCTTTCTATAAACCTCTAAGGATGATGCTAATTTGCGTACGCAGTCATACAATAAATAGAGACTCCAGACTCAGAACATGTGGTTCTGAAGCACAAAGTATTATTCAAGTAAAAGTACAGTCAGTTACACGCTATGATCTGTGTATAATAAGCGCAAATAAATACAATGAGAGAGAGAGAGAGGCACACAGAGAGAGAGAGAGAGACACACACGCACAGAGAGGGAGGCACACGCACAGAGCACACACACAGAGAGAGGGGCACACACACAGAGCACACACACAGAGAGAGAGAGAGGCACACACACACACACACACAGAGGCACACGCACAGAGAGAGAGGCACACGCACAGAGAGAGAGGCACACACAGAGAGAGAGAGGCACACACAGAGAGAGAGGCACACACAGAGAGAGAGGCACACACAGAGAGAGAGAGGCACAAGAGAGAGGCACACTTTAGGCACAAAAGGAAATAATACAGACCCAAGTACAGTATACATACGCTGCGCCTCCGGACACAGAGATAGGCCTCAGAATAGAGACCCTCAGTTCATACAGCATTCAGCATGGACTAAAAAAACAGTATCCGGGCACACATATTTATCCCCCACAGACTAAAACAGGACAATGGGGAAGTTTCTTGCTGATGTCATTGGTTCCCAGAGGAGAAGCATATGTTACAGCACATTTAACAGGTTGGTTCAAATAGACTCTCCCTGCCTCTAACAGCAGGGGAATCTTTCTAGTAACGGCCTCTGTAACATTCTAACATTTAAACATTTTTGTTGCTTGTAAGTTCTGCGATCCATAACTTGAGTTTGCATGATGCGATCTCTCCACCGATAACACCAGAATGCTGTAAAAAGCGTACACATCAGAACAAAACCAAACACAACTTGCTTATCATGTATAATACCTTAATTATCAAATACCTTTATTTCTCAGCATTTAAACTACCTAAACCAACTTAAATCATACATTTTGATGCTTATTGAACCTTATGAGTGAATATGAAATGTGTGGGTATTCAGGGTTTGATAAAAAGACATATTTAATGTGTGTATGAAGATGAGTGCATTTGTCTCTAACATTTTCTAGATAGTTCTACATGTCCTGTCAACAGGCCCTCCCACCTTTCCTGTGTTCAAAGGAAAGATACCTCTGTCGGTCTCTTCTGTGAAAATGCTAAATATCCCAACTACCAAGAGACAGACCCAAGGTGACACTCCAGCCCCCGAAATCATGTCATTGCAGGAAGCCTGCTTATTTATTCTAGCCAGACCACCCATTGTGGGCAAACACTATGCAGGAAGCTTATCTACACAAGCCAGTTGTCACCTGGCCACTTGCTTAATGCAATACTGTAAAGCCATTTCTGGAATATATCCCTTATAATACGTAAAGTAATGAAATAGGCTTTTAGTGAATCGCCGCAACCTATGATGATGGTCACAGATGCATTCGCATGATGCTAATGGTATTATCGCCACATGTACTAAAATGTGAGTTTATCTAAAATGGCGCTTAGGCGGCCATTTAGCAAAATGGCGTCTTGCGGCCAGTCACAAGATGGTATTGCTGCGATTCAATTTTAAACTGATCTTGCCAATAATCCAGCTTCGACAATATACACATATATATATCTCATGCCAGTACCCCTCTACACAATAATTGTACCTGTCCACATACCTTCCTCCGAGATGCTCTCTCTTTTCTCTATACATACATATGCCCCCTCAGTGTCCCTGCCCTCACCCTCCTTGTAACCCCCCCTCTGTGTCCCTGCCCTCACCCTCCCTGTAACCCCCCTCTATGTCCCTGCCCTCATGGTAGAGCATGGCAGAGAAGAAGGTTGTCCCCTCACAAGCTCGCTGCACTCGCCATGCTTCGTAACTCCCCCTCTGTGTCCCTGCCTTCACCCTCCCTGTAATTCTCCCCTCCACTGTCCTTGCCTTCATCCTCCCTGTAACTCACCCTCTGTCCCTGCCCTCACCCTCCCTGTAACTCCCCCTCTGTGTCCCTGCCCTTACCCTCCCTGTAACTCCCCCTCTGTGTCCCTGCCTGTAACTCACACTGTGCATCCTTACCCTGCTCGTCACCTTACTCTCAATATTCCTGCCACTCATACTTACTGTCACTTACTCTGACCATCATTGTCCTGTCGCTCAGTCACATTCACACTGACCCGCAATGTCCCTACACTCATCAATTACAGTTCTGCCATTCACACTATCACTCAAGCTAAGTACCACACAAACACCCACAATGTTACCGTCACACACTCACCCTAAAGGCAGGTATCCCACTTGCCGACAATGAAGGACTGAACGATAAGGTTATCGTTCAGTCATTCATTATACTGTGCAGTGGATATTGTGCCTACACTAAATGATATGTCATTCAGGGCAGGCACCCTCCCTCATCCGCAAACATGCTCAACCTGACAATATCGTCAGTTTGACCGTCATATTCGGGCAATGAATGATGCCAACAACTACCAGCGGGAGCACGCATCGCTGGTCGTTTCCAGCATATTCACTGCATGATTAATGAACAACTGAACGATAAAGTCATTATCATTCAATCATCCATCTATATCGGCAAGTGGATATGCAGCTTAACACTCACGTTATGTAACACACAATCACCATCAATGTTCTACATCACAAAAAATTAGCAGGATAGAACAGAAACAGACAGAGGGGAGGAGAGCGAGAGGGGGAAAGTGGAAGATGGGAGGGAAGAGAGAGAAAAAGTAATGGGATGAGGGAGAATATTAGAGCAAAAAGAGAAATTGTGGAGGGAGAAAAGCGATATGGGGAAAAGACAGAGCGGAAAGTTAGAGATGAAATAAGAAGGGGAATAGGGGAGGAAAAATGGGGCAGGACAGAGAGAGAGAGAGAGAGAGTAGGAAAAATATAAATTCAGGCAGCACTGGGGAAAGAAATAGTTAAAACAAATAAAAAGAAAGCTAGGCAACGCTGGCCATTACATTTAGATTGTGTGTGTATGTACTGTATATATGAATATGTTTTTAAATGTTAATTTTTGTGTGGATGTTTTTTTGCTTTAATGTGTATTTTGGAAAGAGTATATTAGCCATATCCACACTAAATTTTTACACACACGTGAGATTAGCACTGGGTTCTATGTAAAAAGCAAAGTGAAAGCGTCATTTTTTGCGTCCAACTCAGAATCAGGCCCAGTGAGGAGGGATCCCGCCCCCTCCACAGACCCCTCCCCCATTTGGGCTGCTTCCATAAATTTCCCGGGCTGGTTTTCCATCCCAATCCGCCCCTGCTCCTCTCTTTACAAAATCTGGGACTAAAAAGTGATGAGCCCTTCTAAAGTTTGGGCAAACATGCAGAGAATCTTTGTTATATATACAGTATTTTTGGGCAAAGTATCTGTTATATGAGACCAAGGCCCTCATTCAGAGCCGTACGCTCTGAGCAGAGCGCACGCTCTGAATGAGGGCCGGCCTCCATGAAAATGGAGCGTCCTCCTGGACGCTCGTATAGCTGTGGGTCACCACCCACAGCCTATACGAGCGTGCTTATTGATGGCCGCGATGGTCGTGACCATCGCGACCATTGAAACTGTGAGCCGGAGCCTGCGGTTGAGGTTTTCAACCGCAAGCTCCGGAGTGATTTTGGCTCTATCAGAGCCAAAATCACTCCCACTGACATCACTAGTGATGTAAGTGGGCCGGCTTCTGATGGGAGGCGTTCCCGTGGGAACGCCCCCGTCAGGGTGGCACGCCCCCGGCACGCCTACCAAAGGGGGCATGCTGTCAATCAACATCGACAGCACGCCCCCTTTGATCAGACACAACGAGCGAAGAAGGACTTTCCTTCGCTCGTCGCGTCTGGCGCATGCGCACGACGGAGCTCCCTCCGTCGTGCGCATGCTCAGTCCAGAACATCGACCCACTTGCGAGCGGACAGCCGCTCGCGAGTGGGTCTGAATAAGGCCCCAAGTGTCTCCAATTCGCTCTATAGGCAGTCTTTGTTAATGTGACACACTACTGTGAGTAAATAATCACTCCTGCCTTTCTTTATCCAATTTAGATCTTGGCTCTGATATACACAGCATTCAGGTTTATCTGCAATTATGCCACATAAAGTGTGACTATACACTTGTTCCTGGCCACTATGTTGCAATACAATAACACATGTAAATTTAGGACAATACAAATCATTACAACTTCTACGGGGTGGATTCATACAAGACAACATAAAACAATCATTTTAACTGCAAACCTGAGAGATATAGGGGCATATTCAATAGGCTGCGAGAATAGCAAAAATCCAGCACATGCAAGGTTTTTTGCTGAAGGTGCGGGTTTTTTGCTATTCTATTAGGTGCATGTTTTTTTTAAAACACGCACCAGAGGTTTTTTTTCACGTACCTCCTGAGCAAGCATGATTTTTCCTAAAATCTATGATTTTAGGTAAAATCACCGGGACTTGCTTTGACACCCCCGCGGCACCCCCCGAGAACTATTTAAGCAATTGGAAGTATCCAATTAGCTTAATTAGTCCTTAGTTGCTAATCTTTTGCAATGCTGTCTTCTTCATCCTGCGTCGGAAGCCGGCTCTTCTTCAGCAGTGGTGAGTATGTCAGTGTGTGGTGTATGTAAGTGTGTATGAGGGTGTGTGTCCCACTGTCAGTGTGCCCCCGCAGTGTTTGTGTGGCCCATCTCCCAGCAGCCCTTGCCCCTCCCACCAGCCCCTGGAGCCTCCCATCAGCCCCCTCTCCAGTAAGAAGAGAGAGGGGAGGCCACCGGGAGCCACGGAGGCCACTGGAGACTCCCGGCCAGGTAAGGAGTTTTTTTTTAAATTATGCGGTGCAGGGTTTTCAGAACTGAAAACCATGCGACCAGTATTTTTGGAATTGAATACTGCGGGTATTGGGAGTGCACATACCTACGGTATTTCTAAATTGGGTGCAAGGGGTGCAAGGATTTTACCTTGTTAAACCTCGTGCCCAATTGTATATGCCCCAAAGTGTAGATACTCGTACATGACACCTTGGGCAGACAGTTGACTTAACCAAATTACAAGAGATCTATCCGAGTAGAAAAAAACTACTCACCCGGGATTATGGATATGTCTGGTCATCTGGGTCTGTACGAGGGTGTCCACCCTTGGTCCAGTGTAGGGTATCTAGGTGGAACCTCCACTTGTGGAATCTGTTTTTTTGGACCTCACCGATCCCAAAGAAAGCTCTGTATATGTGTCAGGAACCAGTTGCTTATGACCAGGTTGGGGAGAATAGAAACACACAGGCAAGGGGTGGGTAAAGATATTGTCTGCAGTGTATTTGTTCGGTTACATTTTATTGCACTTTGGTAGCAGTTGGTAAAGTATCTAAATCCCCATCTACTAGATAGTCTGCCTAGCAATAAGATAAGAAGTTGAAAGCTATATCTAGAAGATGTTTTTAGGGGATGCAGAGCCTGGCATTGGAATGTGCACGCAGTCCTATACTTGAGATTGCTTCTCAGAAACAGCTAGCTAAGTGGGAGTCTCTAATCTAAGCATTTCTAAACATTTCTAGTCTCTTGCATGTCAAATAGCTGACAGTGAAATAGGTTCATGAATAACATTTAGCACAAAATGGTACAAGATGGCTGCCAATATTACAAGATGGCGGCCAACATACAGAACATAATGTTAACTTTATCAACCATGTGCTGAACAGGAACAGAATCAAGATTGAGTCTGGTGATGACTATTCCTGTGCTGTGTGAGTCGGTTTGTGTCCTGCCGGGAAAGGCAGTGGCGCTTACAGGGGTGGGTTTCTGTGTACCTAAATCCACCCCTGCCCCTGATGCGCCAGAAACAGCTGTGTCTCTGTCTAAACACAAACCATGATCGCGGACCTGCCACTACAGGGATCAACAGAACTCTCTGAATACAGTGTCCAGGGGAAGCTGCAGTTCATGCTTTGATGAGCAGAGTCTTAAAGACAAGCTTGGAGCAGTCATGCTGAAAAGAGTAGTGGAGATGGTGTGGAAATCTGAGTGCAGCAATACATGCTGTAGTATTTAATACAGGATCAGTCCACTTAAATCCACAGGCGAGTTGTTAACGCAAGACTTGCTTAAAGTCACAAATGTTAGCAGACTGACTTGGCACTTGGAAGCACTATTACAGTCATTGTTAGTAAATGGATACTAGACTACTGCAGGGATAACACATACTGGCACTATACTGGGATTGGTTGTAGGTAACAGGCTAAACCAAATTGAAACTGGAATGATGGACATAAGCTAGAAATATGCAGTTTAGACTGGACTGGAACTGGAGGAGAGCAGGTGATTTGAACCAGACTAGAGGATATTGGATCAGACTGGGACTGAAGGGATCGGGAAGTCATTTGAACTGGACTGAAACCAAAAGGAGTATTTACAGTGGATTGGAGCCAGCAGAGACAGGGGCCACACTGAAACCGGATGAGACAGAGACTATAAACACAGGTTGGAGGGCTTGTGGATACTGGCAGGAGCGATAACACTGAAAAGTATTGTAGATGGAACTGACTCAGAGGTATCAGGGTAAAAGTGGCTTGCAGTCACGGGTAGCCAGAGCTCTGGTTCAGATGGCTAATCAGAAGGTTAACACTGGCGAGTGAGCACACAGAGAAAGCTATGTTCCACAATGTTCCTACAGTGTGCTACTGACCGGTACAGCTTTAAATAATGCATTCTTACAGGGGATAGGAGAGAGCAGTCATGTGAGCACAGCAGACAGGTAGGGACTGCATGTTAGCAATCAGCTGACACAATCCATCATGGCTGCACCCATGCACCTTAGGAAAGTGCTACCATCGCCCTGGAACAGGATAGCTTACCTTATAGAAGCACTGCTGGTCATGTATAAGTGGTTGTCCCTGGTTTGTGACAGGGGCATTCTGAGGATAACTGCTACTCCTTTTTGGACATCTTTATTACTAGGTGCATGGATTTACTGACGTTTCAAGTACTGGTTCAGAACATAAAGTGGTTTGGGGCATGGTGGATTAGGGCTCATCAAAAACTTTAGCAGGGTCTTCTTCCAGATGAGAAAGTTTCTTATGACCAACCTATTGGCTGTATACATGGGGAAGTACAAATGTGTCCTACTACCCTAGTCCCTATAACTATTAATGGGTAGGGGCTTGCACTCATTTTCTAGCCCCTGTGTTGCTTGGTTGGGACTAGGACAGTCCACTGAGATTAGAGTCTGAACCCGTTTCATAGCTGGATTGCATAGAGACAGAAACAGAGATGAAAGGATTATAAGAATTTAGTTTATATTGATGTGTTGGTAGTAGAGGATGTTGATATGCATACAGATGTGTCCTTGCTCTCAGCGTGACACATATTCAGTGCCGTCAGATCTCGTGCTAAGGTTTCGCAAGTGATTTTTGCAGTGCTGTCGCAATTGTGCTATACTTAACATAGCACTTTCAATTGCACAAACTTTACATAAATATTTGCGTAAAAATAGCATAACAGTAGCCAAAAAGTATCATAATATTAGGGGAAGAGTATCATCATATTAGTAAAAAAATAGCAAAGAGCATGAAGACTAATCAACGTTGCTGTCTATATAGAAGACTAAATGTGGCTAAGCCTGGAAAAAGCGTATGAATACATGCAGTACAGTATAATACAGTGAGCTATGACACACAGTATATGACAAGCAACAATGTACTGTACAGTATGACAACATGAAATTCCACATTTAGCCATATTGTCAGTCTTCTGTGACAGCAATGTTGATTAGCCTGAATCCTCTTTGCTACTTTTCCCATTATATGATGCTACTTTGATGAAAATTCTGTGCAACTGAAAGTGCTATGTTAAGTATAGTGACGGCAGTGCGAAAATACAGTCACACAACATTACTGCAAGATACGGTACCCCTCTAGTGAATGTGTTGTTCTGAGAGCAAAGCTAAGTAAGGACACTTCTGTATGTAAATCTGATAATCTTGTTGATTTGCCTGACCCTATGGACATTGATGTGCATGAATCTGCTGATACTGTTATTGATATTTGCTGATATTTATATTGATATGCACAAATCTGCCAATATTTTTTTGGTGTGAAATTAATGTTAGGTGGATGTGCATATTCACACCAATGCAAACCAGACCAGACCAGACTTTCCCTTCCACAACAAGTGTCAGCACCCCATACAAACGACTTGGGAAGAGCTACACTGCAGGCCTAAGTGAGTTGGGAGCTCCCAAGGTACAGAGGGCACAAGATATCAACTGCCCACCTACCATTAGGTAAATTCCTCCGGTATTCCCTACCAGTATGGGTTGCTGCCACTGACCCTGAATTGTATTGTACCCAGTACAAACACCCCTTCCCATTCATATTTTTACACAAGTCTGTAGACCAAAGGTCCAGCAGGGGAGACGTGCTGGTCCAGAACCGCATAGTAAAGGTGCTCCCTAAAAGAATCACCTCACTAGCCCCACCCCACAAGCATATATTTACTCAAATACACAACGTGAGTAGAGTCACCACTATACTGGAAAGGATGTTGCCCAAAAAGAACAGACCCAAACATGTCAGCTCCACCATCTGAAGAGAAGCACTGTGACTACTCATTAAATGGATTGGTCCCCACAACCATGTCTTTTCATTATTCCACACCAACTCATCAAGTATACAGAACAACTGCACTACTTTATACACCACCACAACCAACACGTCTACCTCCACCATCTCCACCCAATGCAGACACAAACATAGTCCCACATTACATACTTACCTTTCCCCTTTCCTTTACACTACAGGTTGAGAACTTGTGTTGTCTTTCAATTTTATGACTCTAGTAGGAACATGTACTCCTACAGTACTGAGTTACACAGCCCCCTCCTAGACATTTGGACAAGACAAAGCTATAGAGAGAATAATGACTAGGTTCTTTTAGCTGAGAGTGTATGCTGGAGTAGCGAAATACTGTATTGTGCTGCTTGTCAGTGTACCTCGGAGAGGTGACCTAGTCCTTTCCCCTTCTTTTACCAATTATAAATAGGACTTTTGAGAAGATTGGAGTTGATTTGGTGGGTGCCCTTGAACCATCTTCAAAGGAGTGTCAGTTTCTATTGGTGAAGTAGTTTGTGACTCATTTTCTGGAGGCTTTTCCTTTACATACTGCTTCAGATAAACAGGTAGCTATGAAGTTAGTAGTTATTTTCTAGAGTTGGCCTTCCAAAGGTAATCCTTATGAATCAAAAAATGAATTTCTTAGTCCAGTCCAATTAAGGATGTGTTTAAACTTCTAAAAATAGCATTTGTAAGGATATCAGTTTATCATCCTTAAATGGATGGATTGGAGGAGACTTTTAATTGCAAATTAAAATCTATGTTGAGATGATACTGTTTATAGAGACAGAAACATTGGGATTAATTTATCTTCTTGCTATTTGATGTCCAAGAGGTACCCCAAGCTTCTACAGAATTTTACCCTGAGTTTCTTTATGGGCAGAAACCTCAGAAAATCCTTGATCTTCATCTAGAGTCTTGGAAGGAACAGGCAGTAGAACGACAGTGTCCTGCAGGATGACATGGACATAGGAAATCATTTTGATCTATTTGTTCAATTAGTTATAGAGAATTTGTTAAACTCCCAATAGGCACAAGACTGATCATATAATTGTAATGAATGGGCCTGGGTTTTTGCACCAGGGGAGAAGATTTTAATAATCCATGCAGCAAATTTCTACCAAAATGGCATGGTTTTTTGTAGTAAATCATAGAGAAGATGTAAATTATAAAG
>JAUIMM010000250.1:1957500-2027500 GCA_031769625.1 Taudactylus pleione
ATTTACTGTATAATTTACTGGATATATGAAAGAAAAATTTTGTAAGATGTGTAAATGTTTCTACTGCAATTCCAGATATTAATTAAACAATAACAATGGTGTCTCTTGATTAACTTTGCAAATGTATTCACCACAAGCACATTCTGCTTAAATATTAACATGCAATTCATGTTCCCATTAAATCTGTCTAATTTTAATAAAATATTGAACGGTTCATTGACATTGAAACTTATAAACTCAATCAAAGTAATTTCACATGAGCTAATTTAGTAATTATATATATAACAAATTGCACAATTTTGTCATTTTATTTGAATCACTCCAATTTTCAGCATCTTAAATAAGAAACCTCGTAAGTGTTTTAATTATCTTAATATAATAAAAAAATTAAGATATCAGATTACATAAGTATATACTGTATCCTCTAAAATTGTAGATATAATTTAACTCTGCAAAATACATGTTACCATGCTTACAAAAGAAAGGGGTAATTACAGTAAATTTTGTTTTAACAGTACATCATAGAAATAGACAAAATATGTATGCATTTGTTATGCAAATAAAATTACAATACAAAGCAGTTACAAGGTCAACACAAAAAAAGATAGAATATCTTCCATCATTTAAAGGCAATTCACAATCATTTTGAGGAACTGGGTGTGTATTTAAGGCAATTAGTTCTAGAATAATGTATTGTATTTGTCACAAAATAGCACAAAACTGTGTAATATTTGTAAAAACTGTACATGCAAAAACATTGTATCTTTATATATGAACAAGCATATATATATATATATATATATATATATATATTTATATATATATATATGTATTTGGGTAATTTAGTAAACATAGTTTTTGTGTATAGTTACACAGACATACATTTCTTTTTACACCTCGGCGCTCTTAAAGTCCTGCATTAGCATTACTCATATAGAGCAATGGAAGACCGATTTCTCAACACATCCTTATTTTCTCCATCTGTGGTTCTCTATGACATTAATGTGATTAGGTGCCAATAATAAACCCCAACATGTTGCATTATCATCTCTTTGACATACAGATTAAGACACCATGCACCCGTTAAAGCATTACAAAATAAAATATAAAAAGATTTTTTTAATAGAAATCTAAATTTAAAAAAAGTCAAGCAGATATATTGATAGTTTGACATTTTCTTTTCTTTTTTTGTTTGATAGGTTACTATCAGTGATTTTAATTTGATAATTTGAAAAGAGGGTTTATTAAATTATTTGTTAGACAATAAATTATTCAGGGTAAAATAATTTTTTTCTTTGTTAAGTACTTAATTTTTTTAAGCCATTTTTTATTTGTATTTTCATTTTCATATGAAGACTGGTTAACAAGTGCTGAAGCTCAGGTTTTTCTTTCTTTACAAGAGATGTGAAATCACTTGTCCATGTCTCCTAAAGTTTGTGTAAGAGATCCTTAAAAGGGATATTGCTTTATGTAGCTATATTTATTGCCAGCTAGAAGACAATGGATTTTATATAATTTAAAACTTTTTTTTAAGAATTGTTACAAAAGTACTGAAATTTAAAAATTAGTAACATGTAAACATTGACACCAAGGAATTGCATTCCCACATAAGAATATCTCGGTCAGGGAGAACAATAAGGTTTGGAACAAAAGTGTGACTTGTGCTTTCCCCAACAGTTCTAATAAAAATTAACAGCCACAAAAATAAGACTCAGATAGGAAACAGTTTTTGTGTATTTTTTTTGTTTTCCCTACTGAGTATTTAAAATCTTTCTATTTTTTCATATATCGATAATTACAGTTTTGGTCTGTAAACAGAATTTTTTAGATCCAAAAAAGCATTCGCATTTTCATGCATATGAGCAGGTCTTTTAAAGGCTCAGTCTTAGTGCACCTCACTTCAAAGCTGGCCTGGCACTGGCAGCTTCCAAGATTTCACAAAAAGTTGGAAGAACTGTACTTTATATTAGTCAGATCTGAGTCTGTAGTAAGTGCCCACTTGGTGTGTAAGGAGGTGGAGCAGGAAATGGCTTGAATCCTCTGGATCTCATGTACAAGAGAAATTGGTCAGGAATCTCAGCTAAGACATCCTTGGCTAGCCGTGCCATGCTCAGTACGTGGTTTCCAGTTCTGTCAATGTAGTCTCGGAAAGGTACAAACTAAAGTAAAGGAAGATTAAAGAGAAATGTCACTTTCCTGTGCTAGGTCCTCTCTAAATGAACCATGCCTAATGACACCAATGTGATATTCTGGAAATTAATACTTACTGAAAGATTAAGATTCTCACAATATGTCTCAAATTGCTATAGCAACTTTAGTCTCAGTCTACTGAATTACAGTATCTAATACTGACATGCTTCATTAAGAGTGTGTGGGATGACTCTAAAATAAACATAGCTCTGAGTGCTCTCTTAGGGGTTGTATAAGTGTGGGTTTATAGAAGTAGAGATGTTGCCCATAGCAACCAATCAAATTCCAGCTATTAATTCCTAGAAGGTGCTAGATAAATCATAAGTAGAATCTGATTGGTTGAAATGGGCAAGAACTTCACTTCGATAAACCCACACTTTAGTAAATATATACCCCTTATGCTGGCCACACACCAGGATGATATCATTCATACCAGCTAACTAGTTGGCTGGTTGGAATGACAATCGTCTAGTGTGTGGGAGTAAACGATAATCAGCCATTTGCTCCCACACGCAGAAAAACGTCCAGAAACGGTCATTCTAACTAGTTTGTGAAAATCAAACATGTTTGATTTTCACCAACTATCGTTCTAGTGTAGGGGGAACTGTCCCCCCAACAGAACAATAATTAGGTGGACACTGGCCGACAGTGTCCGCCTACTTCTTCACCATGCACCTTAAGAAGGGTATAAACAGCGCTAAAACGTAACAAGTAAATGCATATACAGAATGGAATAGATTAGACAGTAAGTATTTAATGAGTATGACGAATAGTATTCATATCTTGGTAAAAGAAAAATTACATATTGCACATGAATAAATATAAATACAATATCAATATATGATAGGCATATGGGACAATTGACATTTAATAAAAGTAGAAGACACTTGTTCCTAGTAAAGCCTTTTAAAGTGCTGTAATTGGTTGGTTGATGTCACATTAATATCTTGACACATTCTCGTATAGTTACCACTATGATCCAAAATAGAGGGGTCTTTAGCAGAGATGTCCTGCACGCTGGTAGTCCCTTAGTAGAGATGGACCTTTGTGGATGGAGTTGCTGAGTGTGTTGTTAGTGACAAAAAAACACCATATTATATCCAGTGGGTAGTAAGAAATTCGGGGCTTTGTTCAGGTGTTCCGTGGTGAAGATAAAGTCCCAATGCAAGGTAAAGTCCAGTATAGATGCTTTCTGACGCATTTCCCTGTGTGTCCCACAGCTTTTTCAAAGATTGATTATCTGTACTTCTAATGGGGTTTTTCTATACCCTAACCAATATGGCTTCTAATTAAGACACCCCACATTTATAGGATCCTTTAGGTTTAGGTTGTAACCATAATAATTCTTTATTTGAAGATTGTTTACTGATACAGTTTTTAAATGGCTTGGAGCTAATATGTTTTTCAAAGATTTATTCTTTCTGAAGATAAACTTGGATTTTGGAGGTCATTGTGTGCTTAGAATATTGTCCTGTTTTCTTCACCGTGCACCTGCCAGTCTGGGATCCCTGTCAGCGGGAGTGAGGATCGGTGCTGCAGCTGGATCAGTCCTACAGCGGTGCTGAATTGAACTTCAGTTACTTGTCTGCCACACTAGCTTCACCCCCGCAATTGTAGTCCCCCACGATTGCAATCGACGCCCAACCGGCACCCCTTCTCACCCTCCTACCGCACACCCGCTATCGCAGCACCTTCCTCTCTCCCCCCAGGACTCCCGCATATCCGCCATCGCAGGACCTTCCTTACACCCCCCCCCCGGATTACCGCACATCTGTGATCATGGCATACCCTCTCCCCTCCCCCCCTCAGACCACCGGACTCCTCAATAGCGACTCCTCTCCACACCCTGGGACCACCACACCCCGCGATCGCGGCTCTCCCCCCTCCCAGATCAGCATACCCTTGAAGTATATACTGTAGCTGCCTTTTGTCTTTACATACAAAGCAGAGAAATGGAAGTGTATCTGTTCTATATAAAGTCTTGCTTTTGGGTCTCCAAAACAGCACAAGAGAGAAGGGAGATGCTGGTCTAGGGCCCCCATTTATTAATGACAGCATTTGCAACGCGATCAGGACACCCCTGATCACATTGCAAAATGCGATCATAGTGCCCTGATGTATCATCCGGCAGACATTGTCGGGGGAACCGTCTCCCAGCTAATAAAGCAATGTGTAGCCCATAGGCTACAGCGGCTAATGCCATCTTCAGATGCCGTTAGCTGAGGGGGCCAATATCGGGAATGCATCGTATTTCAGACATTGGTAATATGACAGCATCGCATCCCCCATAGAAACCTATGGGGGAGACGGCTGCCAGCGGGAATGGTGGGATCGCATCAGGTATCAGAGATACCTACTGTGGTCCCTCCTTAATACATCTGGGGGAAACTTAATATTTGAGGTAAACCCCTGAAAATGGGTGTTTTCGGGGATTATACCTCAAATTTACAATAATAAATGGGCCCCTAGGTCACCCACCAAAAGATGATGACTGGAAAACTATTACAGAAAAAATAGCCTCTGCTGTATCTTAATTTTAACTTTAATCAAAGGCAATGCACATTAAATATACTACAGAATATATTACACCCCAGATAAATTAGCCATGATGTATACCAATACCAATTCTAATAACTGGGGGGATTATTATTTTTTATCTGTTTGCAATGCACCAAAAAGGGTTCATACAAAGAGTATACTTCAAAACAGTACATTAAATTACAGTACATGCGGCATCTCACCTCCGATCCCCTCCCCCCGTACAAGCTGAACAACACCACCGAGCCTCCCTCTTACTGCAAGTGTCTCCTCACCTGTGCTATCACTGCCCTCCCCAGCACAGCTGGCACTGCGCACCCGCCCCCCTGCAACTTGCACCGTGCATATCCCCCCTTCTACAGCTGGCACTTGGCATACCCCCCCTTCTACACCTGGCACTGTGCACATCCTCCCCCAATTAAGCAAATCTGGCACTGTGTACCGTGCACCCCCCACCCAGTACAACTGGCACTGTACACAGGAGGGTCCCTGAGCCCGGGAGCTTACCACAACGGGACTGTCTTCCCAATTCCCACACAGCCCTATATTTGGCGTGTGGTTGGGGGGACCCTCCTGTTGAATCGCTCTCTCAGGTGGCATTGCTGCAGTATGTGTGTATATATATATATATATGTGTATGTATATACACACACACACACACACACACACACACATACATACACAGCAATGGCCAAAAGTTTGAGAATGGCACAAGTATTGGTTTTCACAAAGCTTGCTGCTTCAGTTTTTATGATGGCAATTTGCATATACTCCAGAATGACATGAAGAGTGATCAGATGAATTTCAATTAATTGCAAAGTCCCTCTTTGCCATGACAATGAACTTAGGCCCTGATTCAGAGCCGGATGTTCTGACAGAGTGCTCGCTCTGAATCAGGGCCGGCCTTCTTGTTTTTTAGAGCGGCCTCCTGGCCACTCACACAGCTGTGGTGAGCGGCCAGGAAGATGGCCGCGATGGTCAAGACCATCGCGACCATCGGGCTTGCGACGAGACCCTTGTGGTAGGGTCTCGTTGCCGTAAGCACCAGAGAGATTTCAGCTCTCACAGAGCCGAAATCTCTCCCACTGACATCACTTGTGATGTCAGTGGGCCGCCTCCAAACGGAGGCGTTCACATGGGAACGCCTCCGTTTGGGCAGCCACTCCCCTGGCCCGCCCACCAAAGGGGGCGTGCTGTCACTCAACATCGACAGCACGCCCCCTTTGGTACGAGACCCGGAGCGACGGATTGCCCGTCGCTATCCTGGTCTCGCGCATGTGCACGACGGAGCTGGCACCGTCGTGCGCATGCGCACTGGGTCACCATTGACCCGCTTGCGAGCGGGTTTGAATCAGGCCTTTATTCCCAAAAACATTTCCACTGCATTTCAGCCCTGCCACAAAAGGACCAGCTGACATGTTAGTGATTCTTTCGTTAACACAGGTGAGAGCGTTGACGAGGACAAGGCTGGAGATCACGCTGTCATGCTGACTGAGTTAGAATAACAGAATGGAAGCTTTAAAAGGAGGATGGAGCTTGAAATCATTGTTATTCCTCTGTTAACCATGGTTACCTGCAAGGAAACACATGCAGTCATCATTGTTTTGCACAAAAAGGGCTTCACAGGGAAGGATATTGCTGCTAGTAAGATTGCACCTAAATCAAACATTTATCGGATCATCAAGAAGAGAGGTTCAATAGTTGAGAAGGCGGTTTCAGGGTGCCCAAGAACATCTAGCAAGCGCCAGGACAGTCTCCTAAAGTTTATTCAGCTTCGGCATCGGGGCACCACCAGTGCAGAGCTTGCTCAGGAATGGCAGCAGGCAAGTGGGAGTGCATCTTCACGCACAGTGAGGCGAAGACTTTTGGAGGATGGCCAGGTGTCAAGAAGGGCAGCAAAGAAGCCACTTCTCTCCAGGAAAAACATCAGGGACAAGCTGATATTCTTGAAAAAGGTACAGGGATTGGACTGCTGAGGACTGGGGTAAAGTTATTTTCTCTGATGAATCCCCTTTCAGATTGTCTGGGGCATCTGGAAAAACGCTTGTCCATAGAAGGAAAGGTGAGCGCTACCATCAGTCCTGTGTCATGCCAACAGTAAAGCATCCTGAGACCATTCATGTGTGGGGTTGCTTCTAAGCCAAGGGAGTGGGCTCACTCTCTTAATTTTGCCTAAGAACACAGCCATGAATAAAGAATGGTACCAAATCATCCTCCAAGAGCAACTTCTCCCAACCATCCAACAGTTTGGCGACAAACAATGCCTTTTTCAGCATGATGGAGCACCTTGCCATAAGGCAAAAGTGATAACTAAGTGGCTCGAGGAACAATACTTCGAAATTTTGGGTCCATGGCCAGGAAACTCCCCAGACCTTAATCCCATTGAGCTGTGGTCAATCCTCAAGAGGCCGGTGGACAAACAAAAACCCACAAATTCTGAGAAATTCCAAGCATTGATTAGGCAAGAATCGACGGCCATCAGTCAGTATGTGGCCCAGCAGTTGATTGACAGCATGCCAGGGTGAATTGCAGAGGTCTTGAAAAAGAAGGGTTAACACTGCAAATATTGACTCTTTGCATAAACTTAATGTAATTGTCAATGAAAGCCTTTGACACTTATGAAATGTTTGTAATTTTACCTCAGTATACCATAGTAACATCTGACAAAAAGGTCTAAAAACACAGAAGAAGCAAACTTTGTGAAAACCAATACTTGTGTCATTCTCAAAACTTTTGGCCATGGCTGTTTATCTAAATAGTCTAGAACCAAATAAAATAAAGGGGGCGCACCATCGTGCATCAAAACATTTTGTGTACACACACACACACACACACACACATATATATATATATATATATACACATATACAAAACACAGAAGGTGGCACTCAGCCTATGAATGGTGCCAAACGATGCAGTGGCTTAATAAATCATCAACTTTTCGGGGTAACATACCTCTTAATCAGGATGCAAAAACAAGTGTATACGACAAACAATCACACTTAAATAACTCACCCCCTAGATGCTCTGTCTCCACCCGCACGCCATCTCTTGTTCAGGTCAGTATGCTTCTGGTCACAGAAGCACTCACGGCCCCAGTAGACACATCATCACGGGATTGACACTGCATTGTTTTGCACCGTTATCTGCTGCCTTCTGTGTTTTGTATATTGTGGGGGTATTTTTCCCCTCAGGAAGGCACCGGAACACGTAAAGTGGTTCCATTACGTACCTTGAATGCCGGATAATTGTTGGATTATATATATATATATATATATATATATATATATATGTCAGAATGATGCCCGACACTCCGTACTTGTAACCTTATTCATGTGCTGTGGTGCCCTCTTTGGGTGACAGCACACACCAATGTATGCAGAGAAATCAGGCGGCACTCTGCAGACTTTTCAATAACGTTAATAGTCCTTTATTCCAATAAAGGACTATTAACGTTATTGAAAAGTCTGCAGAGTGCCGCCTGATTTCTCTCTCTCTCTCTCTATACATATATATATATATATATTTGCACACACACACACACTAGTCAATTAGCTGGGTCACCTCAGTCTCTGGCTCCGCCCCATCCCACCCTCCACTACATCCGGCCATCTGAGGGTGGCGTAAACTAAAGGAGCCAAACTCCAGAAAGTTTGGTACATTGGAGTCAACTCGTCGTCCCCATTGATAAAAATGGGGACTGCAATCTGCAGCATCATTGAGCCTTTGCAGGAAATTTCTCCTGCATTAGGCTATTAGTATATAGTAGCAATACATAAAATTATGCAGAAACTACTGTTTCTGCATAATTTTATAAAAAAAGGGCTTGATAAATAGGACCGTTTGTCTTTCATGGTCAATAAAATAAAAAAAATTATAAAATACCCCACTTTTATTGAACAATTAAAAAAAACCCAAACAAATATTTATTCAAATCATGCAGAAGTAGGCCGGCACTCTCCGCCTACTTCTGTGACATAAGAAGTTGGACAAAAGTTGGCTGGTCTGATGGAAAAGTTGGTTGTTTGGTTGAAACGTTGGTTAGATGTGTTTTAGTTGGACAGACAAGTTGGATGGTTGGAGGAAAGTTGATCTGATGTGTGACCAGCTACACTCTCCACATGTTTCATACCATTGCAATCTCACAAATTATCAGAAGTACAGAAACATAACTAAGGAAATTAATGATAATCAAAGACATTTTAGTGGATAAATCATGAATATAAACTGTAAATTTAAGAGAGAGGACATACAGAAATTACAAATAAATGATTTAATAATTTTTGCAAATAGTCAGGATTTTGGAAGGTCTCATATTAATTAATGAAATTAAATTCATAATCATCATAACACAACATCTCTTTCAATTAATGTGTTGTTAATTATGCATAGATGAAATCAGACGGGCTACAAATAATCCCATTTGTGTTTTAGGGAAGAGTCCCAATGCACCCTGCACCAGATGAAGCTAATTTTTGCACCTCTGACAAATTAATGTTCTAAATCAAAATGTACTGTTAACTTTGAATCTATATCTATATTTACACATGGGAAAACTTGTGTAAAAATTACACATACACTATATGTCATGAAAAAAGTATCCTTTGCATTTTCACTGCTCTGGAACAATAATTAAAGATCAGCTAATGTATTAATTACAATACAGATGTGTCCTCATACACCTATGGTCCGAAATGCTTGCAACAACATAGATGATAGTGTTGTATATTTTTTCATAAAAAATGCATCTTAGTCTCATCATAGCCATATTCAAAGTCACTCACAGTGTACCAGAAATGCTAAGCTACTACTTTTGTCTCCCAGGAACTGGACTAAATGTTTATAAAAGTAGCATATTAAGAATAATGAAATGTGGCAATAGGAATGGTGCAGCCATTGGTACTGTATCAGAGACTATTTTCAACTCACATCTGTGAATTAGTCGCACACAGAAGTACAAGTAATGCCAGCCCGAGCAGCCTTGTAGTTTACTGTAGTTTTGATACTTTAGTCACAGGAATCATATGTATATTTACATTGCAAAGTTCATGGGGCCAAATATCATGATTTGAGTGAAGGCTATGATAGCACACAGGGCCATAACTAGGGGTGTGTGATGGTGTTCCGCACAGAGTGCAGGCCCGTGTGGACGGCACCATCGCTGCTCCATGGTCCCTTCATCTGGCTAGCAGGGTGCTTGGAACAGCACCTTGCAACCGGAATCGATGCTGCAGTGTCGCCCAAAGCGTACTCTGAACACTGTAGACATGGACACCGCTACCTATATAGCCCCTCATCCTGATGATGCTTAGGGCACTGCAGTTTTCCCGGGCGCTGGTTGGCACTGTCCCCTCAGCATGACATCAAGTGGCATAGCCGGTACAGGGCGGCTTGGTCGGCACAGGACAACGTAACAACCAGTTACAGTGCTGAGGACACATCTGTATAAGGACATGTTCACAAACAGTCTCTCCAGAAAATTTAAAGAGCACTGTTGGTTGTTATTAATTTAACCTGTAATGTGCTTGGTTTCAATTTATATGTTAATGTAACATTATTACAATTTTTATTAAATCCTTATTTACAAGAAAAATCATTACATTTACTGTTAAACTAAATATTATTAACCTAGTTTAAGTCTTGGAATAAGCTTTGAGTCTCATTGCTGTGTATTGAAGGAATAATGTGCTACCTTTTAACAAAATAAAAACATGTTAAACATCTCACAGCATTTGTTTCAATCAGCAATTCACTCAGTGTACAAAGCATAGGTATTCTTAATAATTATCCAAATATTGTGTTACCTGTACAATGTCCCGTTCTGCGTAACGTCCTCTTGATGAAACTCTGATCTCATCTCCATCCAATTCTATCATTGCTTTAAATTAAAGAAAATAGTTTATTTATGTGTAAATCAGAAATTATAATAACGAAAATTAACAGGCATGCTTGTAATTAGAAACAGAGTACAACACATTAAAAACAAGCGGGATGTAGTTATGGACGCAATGCCGCCGGTCTCAATACCTACACTGAAATCCTGACAAGCGACTTAAGATAGGAATCGAAATACCGACGCCTATCTTAATCTCAATGCCGGAATGCCAGACCAAACGAATCAAAGCATGGGGCGCCCTTAGCATTAGCCGCGTGCGGGGGGGGTAAGGTTTAGGGAGTGTAGCGGGGATAAAATAAAGGTTTTTTTGGGGGGAGGTTGGGGTTAGGCACCCCTAGGGGGGAGGGTTAGGCACCACTGGGGGGTTAGGCACTAAGGGTGGAGGGTTAGGTTTAGGCACAAAGGGGGGGGTTAGGTTTAGGCACTAACTGGGAGGGTTAGGTTTAGCAACATGAAGGGAGGGTTAGGGTTAGGAGGGGAAGGATGGAGGGTAAGTATACTTACCCAACCCCTAGCGGGATACCAACCATCGGGATGCTGCTGTCGGTATTCTGACAGGAGGAATCCAGACAGTCGGCATTACATGCCCATTCCAAAACAAACTACTGAAATGTTTAAATAGGTTCAACAAAAATTTAAATATCCATGGATTATACTGCTTGTGCCTATGGCTTTGAGGTCATGGGGCACGGTCTTGGAATGACTTGGATACCTGTCTGTGTATAGTGCTAAGTAGTAAGGTGGCACCTTGAGAACAAAAAGATCTATCAGTGGGAACATAGGTGGCATCCATTCCACTCAAAAAAAAAAGAAAGTGAACTATTGGAAGAAGTTATACCTATATCCAGCTTATAAGGTTCCCTCTGGAGGCAAAATATAACCAGTTACCTTTTTAGCTGTATTACTCCATCTGGTCTAACACACTCTTTTTTTGACTAATATTAATTATCAAAAGAAATATTCATGTAACTTATCTCATGGAGCTGACATTCATTTTTATATATCTCACCTGTAAGCATGTCTTTTGTTTTATTGCAGTTTTACATTTCTCACTTCCTTAATACAAAGCCCTAAAGTAGAACTGCTCATTTACTTGAATTGTTTTCAGAGAAAAAATATGTTCTATGCCATTTAGCAAATAAGGCATATTGAATTACAGACAGTAAATTAACAGTCTTGGCAGGAGTGAGATAATTCTTTATGGTCATTGCCAGACAAGGAACAAGGAGGATGCTGGGTATTTATTTTCATTGACAATAGCAGGAACTAACCTATGTTAACAGCATGCACAATCAATATTATATATATCTAATAAATTATAAAGCACTGATATATTAATATAAGATAAAAATTGTTGCAGCATATCTAAGCAATATTTGACAAGCCTAACATATATAAGCTGCACAGTACATTGACTCAATAAATAAACCACTCACCATCAAATTCTGCAGGTCCCACGCCTACAATAATAATTGACATTGGATGTTTTGAAGCCTTTAAAAAATAAATAAAAAATTTGTTCAAGTACAAAATAAGATAGATATTTTAAACAAATGAAATTAAAGGAACATAGTAATGACATACTACAGTGGGAGATAAATGTACTATGTATAAACCATGGGGATAGGTAGGAAATTATTTTCTCCAGTAATGTCAAAAATGGTTCCCTTTAGGCAGAAAGTGATAACAGTCATTAAGAATAAATGAATAATTCTAGTTGACTCCAGTAAATTAGGACACCGGATATGAAAGGCAATAGTCCCATGGAATATCACCATTAATACATTCTTTATTTGACAGGTCTATCATTGAGAAGATATGTTTTATTGCACGTTAGATGGCTATTTTGTACAGAAATTTTTGTTATTATTAGGTTCATGCTGAAGAGGAATAAGCCAATCAAAAACACAGAATACATTCTACATTTGATGATAATAATAATTATATATATATACAATGGTGTGGTCTATTGAGATAATACCAGCATGATTGGACACACTAGATCACATGACCGTGTATTATTTCCCAACAACCGCACACCTCATGTCTGATCTACTTCGTACTATTATCTGAGACCCATCACAAAGCCACAGCTGTATCAATACAAAAGTGTAAACAATAACATCTCTCACAGAGACACTGCTCACAGAAAAGCAGCACATCACTGCTTAACTGACAGAAATACACTTTTCTGACAGAAAAATTTCAAGAAATGTCAAATTTACTACATATTTCAAAGGACCTGACTTCAGTCCTCACCAAAGAACTTAAACAAGACTTACTGTAACTGAGAAGCCACTTCAGAATCCAGTACAGCAAACAGTGACTATACTGTACATGCCAGCCTTAACCCTGAAGCAGCATTAAGCACTTCCTGCCAGTGCAATTCACTGTTCAACATTGTTTTCTTTCCAAAATGAGTCAATCTTACAGTGACAGTAGTCATTAATGTTCAGCTATTATCAAGTTAAATGTTTATTCATTAAAAATAATTCTAATTAAAAAGTCTATTCTGAACTATTTGTATTACATATTCTGTATCTGTTTCCCCATACATCATTCTCCACATACAACTATTTTGTCACAACAGGGGCCATTTTATACAGTAAGATAGATGTACCACTCATGGGTGTGTGGTCACGCTCTAAAATACGCATGCCTTGGGTGGTTGAACAAATTTAGCTTTCATCCTTGAATCACAACGCACACCAATGTGTGCGTATATCAGGGTGTGAGAGCACATCCAGGAGTGACAAGCTGTCAGGTGCTATGTAAGCTATTTTTGAAGGTTCCACTATGAATAGTGTTTATTTTGTTTTGTTGATAGCCCAACACAAAGAATTTAGTTTTGGATGGGGGTAAGAAGAAATATGTTAAATAATGAAATGTAGTTTAGCTGTGTGGCCAGATTTAATTCAATTAGCATTTTTATAGTAAAAACACAGATATGAGGCCATGTTCTATATGACACAGTCACACTGCCACCCTCAGGCAATGTTGGCAGGTATCAACAGCTCAAAAGGGATTTCTGAGGATCTTCTGCTTGGGCCACTAGAACCATTGTAGGACTAGATGTAATGGGAAAGCACAGATGAATTACATTTTTGGTGTTTTACTATACCTCATCTAATTCCTCCTAAAGCTAAATATTTAGTTTTAGGTGGATGTATCCTCTCTCACATTCTTTAAATATTCATTGTAAAGACAAAGAACTTTAAAATCTTGTAATAATATTATATTCATTACTGCTTTAAACTTGACAGTATAGACTATATACATTCACAATTTAAAGATCAATCACAAGAAAATGTTCCTGGAAACTACTAGCCCAACTCTGAAAAATGCTGGGTCTCTTTGAGTCCCCTTCAATTCATATTTGCTTAAGACTCTTATCTACTATATTGAAAATGATTGAACAAACCACTGTAATGGGGTCACACTCTCAATCATTACCACACTTCTTTAGGTCCAGGCACATTCGGAAGAGCTCCAGCATTTTCCAGCATAGAGTAGCCCTGTGGGAGTGAGGCAGAGCCAGAACTAGACTTTTTGGTGCCCTGTGCCAGAAAGAGCTTTGCCTCCCCCCCCCCATTTTTCAAATAGGGACATAAGATGCGGTAACACCTGCATCAGTAATCAGTGTTTGTGTTCAGGGCAGCCATCAGAAATTGTGGGGAAGACAGCCGTATGTGTGTTAAATAAAAGAGGATGTGACTGAAGGTACTTGGGGAGGTAGCAAGATGGAGGTGGAGTTGGCCAGGTAGGAGATAGGGGTGGCCAGGAGATGCCGGGGATAAAAGAAAAGGAAGCTACCAGTGAGGTTAATTATAAACAAAAAAATGACAGGCTCAAACAGTGCCCCCTGCCCTGTGGTGCCCTGTTCCACGGCACATGTTGCACCACCCTAGTTACGGCCCTGGAGTGAGGGTTGGGGGAAGTTGTTTTTGTGTCCCCCACCATCCATAGAGGCACCCGTGTATCCTTTGGAAATTCCTTCCCTTGTTGTGTATAATAACATCCCTAGTGCCAGATTTACATGGTACAAATCAGTACGCTTACAACCTCTTGAGCAACATCTTATCTAAAGAACATTCTGCAACTATACCAGGTATAATAAAGAGTAGTATGCATATAGTTGCTATAATATACCTTTAATCAGGGACACCTATGAATTACACAGGTTGTGTGTGGCTGGCTCACTTCAAGTCGGCATTTTACCTGGTTGTGATCAGCCACAGAACCTGTGTACAGTAATTAATATGTGTCCCTTATTAAAGGCATATTATATCAAGCCTTACTATATACCTTATACCAGTGGTTCCCAAACTTTTTTGAATTACGGTGCCCTAGTGCATCCGAATTGTTTTCACGGCATCCCTAAGCCAAACGTTTGTTATTGAGAAATTCCCCCAAAAATGTAGTGTAGTAGTAAAGTGAAGTAAGTTGTACTCATCTGTCATCCTTAGGTTCATGTATGTAGTGGGTGGCAGGCTTGTGCTGTCTACATACAGTATTTACATTACATTGACCATAAATAATTTGATTTGGTGCTGGACCACCAACCTCAGGTACCCCTGCAAGTGTCCCGAGACACCCCAGGGTGCCGAAGCGCACAGTTTGGGAACCACTGCCTTATACTATATATTGATTTTATTTATAAAACAGTAGGCACCCTGGATTGCCAGTTTATCACTTTAATTACGAACACATGTAAACTATTCTGTGGTTAATTAAATCCTGGCAATATGTAAATTATATATGATCAGCCATAAAGCATGTATACAGTGGTGCTTGAAAGTTTGTGAACCCTTCAGAATTTTCTATATTTCTGCTGAAATTTGGCCTAAAACTACCTCAGAGTTTCACACAAGTCCTAAAAGTATATAAAGAGAAACAAATCAAACAAGTGAGACAAAAAAATTAGACATGCTCATTTTTTATTGAGGAAAATGATCCAATATCACATATCTGTGAGTGGCATAAGTATATGAACCTTTGCTTTTAGTATCTGGTATGACCCCCTTGTGCAGCAATAACTGCTTCTAAACATTTCTGGTAATTGTTGATTAGTCCTGAACATCGGCTTGGAAGAATTTTACCCCATTCCTCCGTACAAAACAGCTTCAACTCTGTTATGTTGGTAGGTTTCCTCCCCTGAACTGCTCGCTTCAGGTCCTTCCACAACATTTCGATTGGATTAAGGTCAGGATTTTGACTTGGCCATTCCAAAACTTTAAATAGCTTTGGGTCGTTGTCTTGCTGCATGACCCACATTCTCTGGAGATGCAGCTCATGGACAGATGTCCTAACATTTTCCTTTAGAATATTCTGGTAGAACTCAGAATTCATTGTCCCATCAATGATGGCAATTCCTTCTGGGCCATATGCAGAAAAACAGGCCCAAACCATGATACTACCACCACCGTGTTTCACAGATGGTATGAGGGTTTTTATGCTGGTATGCAGTGTTCTCCTTTCTCCAAACATAACGTTTCTCATTTAAACCAAAAAGATCTATTTTGGACTTTGTTCCAATAGTCTTCTGGCATGTCCAGGTGATCTTTAGCAGACTGCAGATGGGAAGCAAATGTTCTTTTTGGAGAGCAGCAGCTTTCTCCTTGCAATCCTGCCATGCACACCATTGTTGTTCAGTGTCCTTCTGATGGTGGATTCATGGACATTAACATTAGCTAATGTGAGAAAGGCCTATAGTTGCCTTGGGTTCCTTTGTGACCTTGCAAACTATTAGACGCCTTGCTCTTGGTGTGATCTTTGTGGGTCGACCACTCCTGGGAGGGTAATAATGGTCTGGAATTTCCTCCATTTGTGCACAATCTGTCTGACTGTTGATTGGTGGGGTCTAAAATCTTTAGAGATGGGATTGTAACCTTTTCCAGCCTGATGAGCATCAACAACTATTCTTCTGAGTTCCTCAGAAATCTCCGTTGTTCGTAGCATGATACACTTCTACAAACGTGTTGTGAACATCAGACTTTGATAGATCCCTGTTCTTTTAAAAAGACAGGTTGTCCACTTACACCTGATTGTTATCCCATAGATTGAAAATACCTGACTAATTTCTCCTTCAAAATATCTGCTAAGCCTAAAGGTTCACCTACATTTACTCGTCACATATATGTGATATTAGATAATTTTTCTCAAAAAAAATGAGCATGTCTAATTTTTTTGTTGTCTATTGGTTTGCTTTGGTTCTCTTTATCTACTTTTAGGACTTGTGTGAAAATCCGAGGTAGTTTTAGGCCAAATTTTAGCAGAAATATAAAAAATTCTGAAGGGTTCACAAACTTGTAGGCACCACTGTAATATGTGTCAGCGATTACGTGATGAGCTGGCAACCTGGTAGGCTCCTAGCAAAAGAAATGACAGAATAATGCACAACCAAACCTAGCCACGTACATGTAGATTTGATCAGATAATTTGGACAACTTGCTTATAAATGAAGTGGTCTTGTGACTGGGCCAAATAGCAGGATATACACAATATGTGGATGCCTAAACTCCCAACTAGCACTATGACCAGTACTGAAAATGTCAGCACTCAATTCTCTCCCATAAGACATGAAGTAATTGTAAGATTTTTGTGCAAATGGCTTTCCTTCGTAATGAAGGAAGGAGTGCCTTGACTATATAATTATGTAAATACATTTAAAGCTTGAAATTTTCAGCAGTAAACAGGGACGATTTCGGCTGATGTGTAATGAAGCAGAGTCTTTCCTACTGCAAATTTCCATCATACAAATTAAAAAACCCACCGTATGCTATATAAAAAAAAAAGAAGTCCCTTGAAAAAAATTTAGGGAGTGCAAGTTCTCAGAGTTCCTGAAATTCGAAGAGTTGACTACTTATATTAGATGAGAGCATTAGTGACACAAATTATATGCTTTTAGCAAAGTACTATGTAATTTTCTTGTAACCACTGATTCAATTTAGAAGTATGTGCAATCTAGATTACTAATGCGATTAAATATAATTTATAGTCTGCACAATACAGAAATGACCACACATGATTTATAAGCGCCACTATTTTTTGGCTATAACTGTTCTATGAAACAGACTCCTCTACACCCAACTGCAAATAAAGTATGCATGGTCATACAGCAAAAGTCCTACTTTGTTACAGTTATTTTTAAACATGTAACCATAAATATTTTAGGTTGATCTTTCTTTCCGCAAAGGCACAGTATAATTCATAGAGCAAAACAATTAGTGTAAAACATCTCAAGAAAATGTTATGGAAGACAGTTATTATAACGGGGGTTACATGGGTTATTGCAGCATATATTGGTAAGTCCTATCCATTGTTATGCATTCAACTCCTATTAGAATTAAAAATAGGAATAAAGATGGATAACACTAAATCCAATTAAATTACTTTATGCTATAAATATACATATGGATGGATTCATTCCAGTTTGGTTACACAAACATTGCACCATGTAGTTTTTTTTAATAATATGTCATTAGTTCAGTTTTATTTCTGAGCAATCACAGTATATGTATACAGTGTCGTAACTGGGCTCTAGGACGCCCTGTGCCTGCCTTGACCCCTAAACCTGTGACAAGTCGACATGACACTTTGGGCAGCTACACAGGCTGCAGGGTGCCTTGGATACTCAGGGCGGCTCTACAGTAGCGCTAGTGGCTGCAAGGTGCCTTTCCAGACACCCTTCAAGCAACATGCAGGTAATTGCCAAATTAAAAGGTAAATTGCAATAAAGAATCCCAAAAGAATGCTGGCCTCTATAATATCTTCATTGCATCAGATATAGTTCCAAGGAGTTATTGGAACTCTGCTAGAGTTAGGAACTCCCAGTTCTTCTACAAGAAATGTTATTTCATTTCATTTCAGCTAATGTTTTGCTGTTGCTGGTACACAAATGCTGGGTGAAGAAAAGCTCCAGTGGAGTGGAGATGGAGATAACAAGTTCAGCAGTCTTTGTCACTACAGCTCTTACCAAATATTATTTACAGTATTTATGACCAGTTATTTATTCATATAGAGCACACGTAGTCCACAGCGCTTTCCAGAGAATATTTGGCCATTGACATTAGTCCCTGCCCCAGTGGAGTGTCACAATCCGGTGAAAGTGATCCTCTGTGGAGGACGGTGAGCCGGGGGGTTCAGGTGACTATCGGAGTGACTGTGGCTAGGTCTCCTATTTGCGGCCGAACCCAGGTTTGGCTAGACCTGCCCAGAGGCGCGGAGTCTAACTCACTTGGTGGTTTTCTCCAGTGACCCCTCCAATTGGGATTTGGTTTTCCGCTGCACCAAGTGAGCAGGTCGCGGCCCTCTGGACAGGTACCTGGGAATGGCAGAAGACTGGAACTATATTATGTTAAGTTATTGCTAGAACACTGGAGATACACTGGAACACAATTAGAAATCCTGATCACCGGCTTGCATGAGATTACTGAGAAAGTACTAAGAATCACTAAGAAATCCAGGAGCTGACTAGCTCAGCAGCTCAGGGAGATGTGGACACAGGCAGGTACTGGAGTTTGCTAAATATGCAGGAAAACACAACATATACTAGGGATTGCACATACAAGAGTAGAGTGGACTCAAGGAATATATTGGGAATGCTAGAAATGTGGTACTGGACAAAGGCCAAATACTGGGAGAGCTAGAAATGCTGGTACTGGGCAAAGGCAAAATACTGGGAGAGCTGGAAATGCTGGTACTGGGCAAAGGCAAAATACTGGGAATAATTATATATGCAGGTGCAGATTGCACAGACAAGACATATAGAGAAGATAGGCATACACTGGGAGAGTGCTAACTGCAAGTGCAGATTTGCACTGACAAGACACAGAGCAGATTGACACAGACATGTGCTGGGGGGTCCAGCTGTGAGCTAATTAATACCAGTAGGTAATCTGACACTTCAGTGATACAGGGTAATAGCCACAGGAAAGCTGCAATAGAATTAGCAGCACATATACAAAGACACACAGGGAAGGGACATGAAACACTGAAGTACTGTTAGAAAGCTAAAGTCTCAGAGTAAGGTTTAGCATGGAAGCTAATACAGGAAACTGGGAAACTGTGAGCAGGCTGAAGCAACACGCTGAAGGATTTAGCACAAAGCAACAGTGGGAGTAACACAGGCACTTGGAATAACGGAGTTGAACAGCATCTTCCTGGAGTTCTGGAGGTGGATTTATACCCAGGGGTAGCAGATTACTGGAGCACAGCATCAGTTGACTGAAATCATGCTACCATAGGTTAGGAGTACTGTCACATGAGAGGAACTGTCATGGCGGCGCCAATGATGGGAACTCCGATCCCCAGCACACACAGCCGACCATGGAAGCTCGCAAAAAGCACCTAAGGCAGAATACTCAGCCCCACATCCATCACTGCACCAGACGTCTGACCGCAAGGAAGTCAGGGGAAGCCGGCAAGGAGCTGAGAGAGGCCGATCCTAGGCTGAACCCTGACATGGAGCTTATAATCTATATTCCTTGACACATACACTCATTTTTTTTTATCAGGAGCCAATTAGCATAGCAGTATATTTTTGGACTATGTGAGGAAACCCCTGCAAGCATGGAGAGAATATACAAACTCCACACAGTTAAGGCTGTGGTGGGAATGGAACCCATGATCTCAGTGCTGTGAGGCTGACACAATCTGTGCTTTCCTATATGCACCAACAATCACCCATATGCTCACCATGATAGCTGCAATAGCTATAGATAGACTGGATAGTTTGTTAAATATATTATTCTGCCCATTTTATCATGCTAATTACTTACTTTACTCAAAAATATCAGCGAAGTTGAAGTACCGGCTTCCTATATAGTATATATAACTTGTTGCCTTTATTTTGAACACTGCTGATAACCAGTCCATTGCAAATATAGGATACAAATACAAGTAGTAGAAAGCCTTATCAAATCACACAAATAATGCATTACAGCATTATATAACAGCAACTATTACTGTTAATAGAGAATTTAAAATGTTGTTATATGGCCAGCACCATGAAACACATTGATGCCTCTATTGCTCAGATCATCTGGCATCAATGTGTTTCATGGTGCTGGCCATATAACATTTTAAATTCTCTATTAACAGTAATAGTTGCTGTTATATATGTCATTATAATAAGTTACACAGCATATTGTACTCCTTTAATGATGCATATGCTTATTGTAATGATTTAAAATGGGACTTGCCAGTGGCAAACACAGGATTTCTAGAGGGGGGTTTCCAAATGCTTGATTTTAGAGCGAGTGTGGCCAGTCCATGAAGAGGGTATAATTAGCACTTATCCAGCTTTTAATATGCATCATACAAATTATATTGTGTTGCATAATTCCAGCATATACAGGACCATTGATCACAGTAACCCATTATATGTGTCATACATAGTGTATTGTGTGTCATAATTCCAGCATATACAGGACCAGTGATCACAGTAACCCATTATATGTGTCATACATAGTGTATTGTGTGTCATAATTCCAGCATATACAGGACCAGAGATCACAGTAACCCATTATATGTGTCATACATAGTGTATTGTGTGTCATAATTCCAGCATATACAGGACCAGTGATCACAGTAACCAATTATGTGTCATACATAGTGTATTGTGTGTCATTATTACAGCATATACAGGACCAGTGATCACAGTAACCCATTATATGTGTCATACATAGTGTATTGTGTGTCATAATTCCAGCATATACAGGACCAGCGATCACAGTAACCCTTTATATGTGTCATACATAGTGTATTGTGTGTCATAATTCCAGCATATACAGGACCAGTGATCACAGTAACCCATTATATGTGTCATACATAGTGTATTGTGTGTCATAATTCCAGCATATACAGGACCAGAGATCACAGTAACCCATTATATGTGTCATACATAGTGTATTGTGTGTCATAATTCCAGCATATACAGGACCAGTGATCACAGTAACCAATTATGTGTCATACATAGTGTATTGTGTGTCATTATTACAGCATATACAGGACCAGTGATCACAGTAACCCATTATATGTGTCATACATAGTGTATTGTGTGTCATAATTCCAGCATATACAGGACCAGCGATCACAGTAACCCATTATATGTGTCATACATAGTGTATTGTGTGTCATAATTCCAGCATATACAGGACCAGCGATCATAGTAAGCCATTATATATGTCATACATAGTGTATTGTGTGTCATAATTCCAGCATATACAGGACCAGTGATCATAGTAACCCATTATATGTGTCATACATAGTGTATTGTGTGTCATAATTCCAGCATATACAGGACCAGTGATCACAGTAACCCATTATATGTATCATACATAGTGTATTGTGTGTCATAATTCCAGCATATACAGGACCAGTGATCACAGTAAGCCATTAGATGCGGCAGTAGGTCCATCCTGTCTGAGCAGAATGTTTTTCTTCAGATGTGGGCATCATTCCAGAGCATTGGAGCAAGTCTGGGCGTCTGGGGGAGCGGCAGAAGAACCTAGCACTGCCCTGGACATATATATGTACATATTGGTCTCATTATGTACTGGATAGTGTATTATTATACAGTATTAATAAGTAACCCTAATGATGGTCTACAGCTGTGCACCCCTAACAGCACATGTTTTCCACATGTCCTAGTTGGTGCACAGGTATATTTATTACTAGCTGACACATTTTAAAAGATCCGCAGGTGCTAATCATTTCATTTGTGATACTGAGAAGAACATGCAGCACTAGTAACATTGTATTATATAACTATTGTAGTCGTGGTGTGTGCTGGGGAGGGGAGTTTCCGGGCAAACGGAACCCCCCCCCCCCCCGCCCCCTCTGCATTTGCCTATGCTTGCAGATTGCTTCCTTCATTCAGGTGATTACACAGAGTGAAAAATGTTAAAACCGTATGTGACTGTGCAATCTAAAGGCTGAAAGCACACAAATCCAGATGACATTGCAGGTGCATTCAAACTTGGGAAACTGCCAAGGCTGCATGAAAAGCAGTTCACTTACATTGACTATTGCCTCCTTTGTCTGAGCCATGTCAGATATAACTCCATCTGTAACAATCAGCAGAATAAAATACTGGGAGCCATCCTTTATTGAGGCAGCATATCTACGGGAAAGAATGAGAACAATTACTCTAAATATAAGCTTCAGAAAATACCCGCAAATCCTGAATACATTTCAGACCAGTTAATAATATGTGCACAGGAAGACTAAGAATGCCTTTCTGATAATAAGAAAACAATAGCTATGTACTGTACTTTCCAACATGACATATTTCACCTAGTGCACAGTGCTACCATTATTCATTTTATTATCCACTTGCAGCAATTTGGGATCTGTTAATTAATAGGTGCTAAAAATTAAAATTCTTAATAGAAATGATTGCAGCAACTAGAAAATAAATGGCCAAAAACAACCCAGGAGCAGACGGTTCTGCAGCAGATGAAAGGGGTCCTGTGGTTCCCATGATACCACTGACATCGTGAAGACATCATATAGCGTTGACACATTACAGTAATTTATGCATGAGATGTTTTTCTGTAAAAACTCCTGTAAATACTATACTGTGTACCCCCCACTATTGCATAATACAGGCGGTCATGTGGCCGCCGGTCTCATAACTACATCCAGGGCCGTAACTAGGGTAGTGTGACCTTTGCCATGGCACAGGGCACCGCAGGGCAGGGGGCACTGTTTGGGCCTGTCCATTTTCTGTTTATTGTCATTCTCACTTGTAGCTTCCTCTTATTTTATCCCCAGCATCTCCTGGCCTCCCCTATCTCTTCCCTGGCCCTTCCCCATGAGGCCATGGCCCCTTTTGGGGTTATCTCCCTATTTTAAAACCAGGGGGGGCGCCAATGCTCTTTCTGGCACAGTACCAAAAAGTCTAGTTACAGCTCTGACTACATCCCTTCAGGAAGTCACCTCAGATTATCCATGATCTGCATTGTATTGTTCACAGGAGTCCTCTGTGACTTCTAATAATATCATTTACATTTTTTTTAAATTTCTTTATTTAGAATAGTTGACGTAAAATACAGTATAGTAAAGATTCAAGCGCAAAGCATAAGCAGCATAGTACAAACAATACATCATACCATATAAATAGCTAGTACAGCACAATAAATTGTCAACAAAATTTTATATAATAATAACAAAACAAAGACATTTATAAAAAAAAAACTTATAGACTAGAGCACAAAAAAGAAAAGAAATAGAAAGAAAAGAAATAAGAAAGTAAAATATATATATAAAAAAGGGGGAGTGGGAGAACCATCCTGTTGAGCACTGTGCTACTGAGGATCAACTTCACTCTGTACCAGGTAACTGTCTATTAAACGAAGAGTACCAAGAGTATTGTGGATAATTTTAGTATCTTGTGCACTTAATGAAAATCCTATTTTAGAAAGATATGGGTACAGACACAATTGTTGAGCACTGTGCTACTGAGGATCAACTTCACTCTGTACCAGGTAACTGTCTATTAAACGAAGAGTACCAAGAGTATTGTGGATAATTTTAGTATCTTGTGCACTTATTGAAAATATTATTTTAGAAACATATGGGTGCAGACACAATTACAATAGGAGAGTTATATATAAGGAATGCTGATCCATGTAAATATCTGACTCACAATATGCAGTTTTACCATGCTATTATTTGCATAATGGTAAAATAAGTGTCAATAAAGTCATATGATGCCATAAATAGAGAAATTATGGTGCTTATACTGTGTTGTGCTATTTTTCAGCTTTATTTTACAGCTTTCTGTATTAAAGTTACTGTATTATGAAAAGATGTATATTTGCTTTACCTTCATTATCATACAGCACTCGGAGGAATGTTGGACTTTATAAACCAAGAATATTTAAATATTATTCCAGGTAGTGAAGACTGAATAGTGATTGAATAATAATTTTATGCTGGGCACATTGTTAATATTCATCTCTGATTATGTACAGTAAAGCATTACTGCATAAAACTATACTACTGGTGGGGAATGATATTGAATAAAAATGTAAGTTATTGTTTATACAATAAGAGCTTTTGTGTGCTTTGTTTTTTCCATAAGATAATACATTTTTATTTCACTCTTATGGGCTTATTTATGAAGATGCGGAATAACAAAGATTTCTTATCTCCACAATTCACTAATAAAAAAACAGCAGGCCAGCGGACTGACCCTCAGCTCCCTGGCAATGCTGTCTTGTAGTGGGTAAGGGGAGTCTTGCCGCTTTGCCAGGCAGACCTGCATACATCTGGCTCTGCTGATTTTCACCCTCACAGTGGACTGAGGCTTCCAGTTCAATGTTAATTTTTTTAAAAAGAAAAAAGTTGCACAGAATAAAAAAAATAAAAAAGCTGCATTTTGTCTCAGAAAAGATACATTTACAAAATAAGTCTTTTGTACACAGCAAAATAGTTCAAATTCTTTATATATATATATATATATATATATATATGTATAGATAGAGAGAGAGAGAGAGAGAGAGAGAGAGAGAGAAGAAGCAATGGAGGCGGCACTCAGAAGTATAGGACCACTACCCAGCTGGTTTAGAAAATAAGGCAACGTTTCAAGACTTTAATGTCTCATCATCAGGACATGTATATCAGGACATATATGTCAGGCTAAATAGTGCTAGACTGCAAGCTATCTACTAGGCAATAAATAAGTTAAGCTACATACAGTAATTCTGTGTTAGCTCACACAGCAGCATGGCTAATGTTCCACTGCAGTGTGGTTGTCATTGACACAATGTCTCAATGTGATGCAAATGCTGGCACTTTTTCTAAAAATCATGTGGAAAGCAGTAATTTTCTGAGATATCTCTACAGTACTAAAGTGCTATTATTAATATCATTCAGAAATTATTCTAAAGCCTCCAAGTCACAAAGAATGTGCAAACAATAAAGATAGTTAACCTGACAAAATAATTTTTAAAACTGAACTCTACCTGTAGAAGCACATTGCGGATATGCCATGCCCATGCAAAGCCAGCCAATTTTTTTGCTATAGTTCAGGCTCAGAAGTCATTGAATGAATGTAATAATACAAAAATTTTTTTTTTTTAAATCACGCACCCTTTTAAGTTATTGTTGGAATAAAAGTGATCTCGGTCTTAAAAAACAAATGCCAATACAATTTTACTCTCAAGACAAAAGTACAAAAATAGTAGACGGTTCAGGATGCAACTCCGGGATCTTTTTTTTCCCCCTTGGACAAGAGAGTGTAGCGTCAGACATGGCATCATGTTCAAAAAATAGAGGGTACAGCTAATTAATTGTAAGCCCTTTTCCTGTAAAATATGTAGATATACACTAAAAACACATCCATTCAGAAGGATTCTTTGTAGCCAAGTATGAACTCTGTAAATAATCATTAAATAAAGGTTTTTAATTTTAATGTGAGATCAACTTATTTCCTGCTAACACTATGAACTGCATTTGGCATAACAGAAGCAAACACAGGATAGTTTCCCAAGGGGGTTCTACACACAGATTTTGCCAAACCACTATTGACAGATTGAGGGACATTAATAAAAATTGTTTTAAATCTAGACTTTTCAAAACCAGTGCTAACAAATGAAAGGAAAGTGAAACATCTGGCATAAAATGTCTCAACCTACTGTCATTATATGTGCACATATTGAATAAATTTAGCAACAATATGAGCTAGTGCACTTAGAATCATACAATATTTATTATATAACATTTAACAATAATATATACAATACTGTACTGCATACACATACAAACATTGCCCCCAAATATATTTCTTATTGCCACCCTCCTATCTCTGCCTTTGACAGTTATACCTGCTCCATATCACTATAATTTCTTCCTCATAGCCCTCTTAAATCTTTTGCTATGACAGGCTTCCTCATAGCCCATGTGAGGCCGCGTCTCCATAACTCTCAGCGCGCCATGTGAGGCATTACTATGCCTCTTTGAGGCATGGCCACTCCCTTTTTTCACGTGTGCACCAGAGGGATGCTGGGCAGTTCTAGCAACAGTTCATCCCTATTTATAATGCTTAGGGGTACATTTACTAAGAATCATGTTGGTCCAAGACTGCATCCACGGGTGTATTTGGCCGTTTTTTAAAACTCAGAAATTTACTAAAGGAAAACATGGGTGTGATATCATGATTCTCTCTGCAAAATATGGGTGAACTCACAAATATAAATAAATAGACCATCAGCCAAACTCACAAGTACTTTTAACAGACAAGAATACAACACAGGAATTTACCAAGAATCGTGATTATGATCACGGGTGTAAAGGAAGCAAACACGGGCCAAAATAGACTTTACAAATAGACCCTCCTGAGCAGTGTGTTCTGCACAAACATACACAGATCAGTGTGACAAGTGTATCCGACACTGGTTCACAAAATACAGGGGACAAAAAACGTAGGGGTACCCTGTATTTCATGAACCAGCACCGGGCTCTTGGCCCCGATGTTGGTTGTAAAAATGTTGGGAAAAAATGGCGTGAGGTTCCCCGTATTGTTACAACCAGAACTGGGCTCCACTAGCTGGGGTGTAATTCCGCAGCCAGGGACCGCTTCACTCGATCTTCCAACCAAAGCATTATCATCTCATAATAGTCAACCCAGGCCAGGGATCCCAGGGGAGGTGGGGACCCCCCAATAAAGCGGTCTCCCCTCCCCTTAGTACCCCAGGCCTGGACTGAAGCCCAGGGCTATGCTCTGCACAACTGCCGGTGGGTGTGGAGTTCATGTGGTAAATAATGTTGTAAAAACTAATATGGTCTTTTACAGGGTGGGTAATGGTGTCAGCAAGCATCCCCTTCATGCCGGTACTTGTGGAACTACAAGTACCAAAATGTGGGGCATTAAGAGCCCGCTTGTGCTCCTGACACTCCTGTAAAAGAAATATTAAACAAAAGATGGACACACACACCATAAGATTTAGTCTTTTATTACACATTACACATTCACTCACTCAAGCTATAACAACACTTTAAGAGTGCCTGATAAATAACCGTTACCACTGGCTTAACAGAAATCAAATCTGATATTTTCTATAAAACATAAAAAAAGAAATAACCAAAATAACTGATTTCTTCGTATATGGGGGGAAAGGAACTGTGGCTGGTTTGTATATGAGGGGAAAGGGGCAAATATTTAGGAGACCCACAGCAAAATGTTTGCACAGGAAATCTATTCAAAGGACTTATTTTTCAAGCAAATCTGGCAAGGGGTTGTAGGATTAAGGTAGATAGGACCATTTTTATTCACCCTGTTTAGGCGATAATTGACTTGGCTTTTCTGTGATTATACCACCAATAGCACAAAATGCACATGCAGATAATATGTTGGAACAAGAGCAGCAAGGAGTCTATATGGTGAATGTAGGTATATCTTCACTATTTTCTGTCCATATGTAGCAGAACTGGTTGTCTCCTAAACCTGTTCCCTGGCTTATTTCTTGTCAGGCAGGACTCCTTTTCTTGCTGTATGAAATTAATGACTGCAGAAGTTGTGTAAGCATTGCTAACAATACAAAAGCTCCGATTCACTTTCTGATAAACTAATTCTTCACTACATACAGTGTCATCTCTGATCAGTGTTTCATTCTACAGCAGTAGGGCAATTCTGATCAGCACTACATCATCATTGATAGCATGTTTACAGGGTCCTGAATATGTACTCTTATGTGATTGTATGTAAATGGGATGGAAAGAAGCAGATTTTTGCTGTAATTACTCTCTCACTGTGCTCATTATCCTGCCCCATACTCTAGCAAACAAAAAATGGTCAAACTTTGCTAATGTTAGAATCATCCCTGCTGACTAATTTGGTCACCTTCATCATCATCACAACCACCTTCAGCAATGATAGATGTATAAATAACATATTCTTATTTCTGGAACTGCTCTTTAGTTTGCCAGGTCTTGCAGTTTACCCTTTAAGGAAATTGATGCAACCCCAACTGACCCTTTCTACACATGCTACTGTACACTTTTCATCAATGTTATGTAAGTCTTGTCACTCTGAAAAGAATTCCAATCTGGCTATTTTAAATCTGTAATGGTGAGTGGCCTTTTTAGATAATGAATGATTTTCATTTTTTTTATTAGATTTACTATGTAAGGTTGTAAGTGAAGGAGAATTAGCAGCCATGACAATGACAAGTACAGAAGCAATTGCTTTTTTTCTTTGGTCAGAGTGTTGTAAAACAATTTGCAAGTACAAGAGTTGAGATAGCAATAGCAAGCAATGTATTGCCTGTGAGGTTTGCACATCTAATGATATGAACTAGAAATAGCATCCACAACTGCTGAGGAAGAATGGAGGGTCAGAGAGACTGTAAGACCCTTTTTGCAAGACTACAGACACCTAAACCTTTATTGACGCTTGCATTTTATGCACACCAATTAGTCTGATTCTCCACTATAATACATTTTGGACAGACCTGGAACGTAGGCCAAATTTCAGACGTTATATACTCTGCCCTCTAGTTATTGTTTTATATAGTGTTACAATATTATACAGCTCTAGAGAGAACATTACTCGTTAGCATTTGTATATGAAGTTTTGTTATGCACAGGCAGAACAGAAAAGAAAGTTCCGTTTGTGGGGCACTCTTATAATGTTAAATATAAACAATTATGACATGATGATATAGTTAAAACATAACCTTTAATAAGAACATACCTTATAAAATATACATAGGTGAATCATGACAAATATAATATCTAAATATATATAAAAAAACATCAAGTAGCGAAAATATTGGAAACACAGCAGTACACAAATATTTTTATACTGCCCTGTGCTCTGAATACCATACACTATATCATTATGACATCCATGGTTATATACATTTCCCATCCAACCTAGGATAGTCAAATAAAACCTGTGTATAAGAAACACACAGACAAAGTCCGTATTCTGTAGATCTCGTGGCTAGTATGCAACAAATATAGAGATTTAATTCACAACAATAGGCTAATTGAAAGATAAATCAGCCCTAGGAAACAGCTCCTCCCAATAATAAGTTGCACAGTTCTCAGATCAAATAATACATATGTATTCGTTCAAAGAATACAGAATAAACCTGAATTTGATCTCAATAATAATATGATATATATCAATGTCTAAATTCACTGTAATCCATACATATATCACTTAATGAGAATAGGATAATATACAGAAGTCAATTATCTGAATTTCACCATATGTGCAATATATCAATAGGATAGATAATTGTCATCAACGATTGATATCCTATATATCTTCAGTTAACCATTATCATATATTCCTGAGTGTCACATAATTAACTCTTAACATAAATACTTAGTTTAGGTACAGGATTGTATGTAGAATAAGTGAAAGTAAGACACCTAGGTGTCCCCCACTTCTACTTTCGCCTGTTTTGCCTACCTGGCATTGGACAGGGGATGAGAGAGTAGGGGGCTGGTATCCATGGAATTAAGAGTATAATGGTGGGTTGTTAATCACCATGCTTCCATGGGAGTGCACACAGAATGTAAGTATAAGAAAGGCAGATTGCATGCACAGTATCCCATACTACACCATCTTATTGAAAATGTACACAATAATGATCACTGCCTGTTACATGCTCCCAAAGTAATTTAAGAATAATATACATTGTGAATCTGTCATTAAAAAACAAGCAAACATTGCTATTGAAAGAAATACCATATCTTGTAAATTAAATGGATCTGCTAAACTGAAATGCAGAACAATTGTAAACAGTATATTGTAATTATTTTACTGAAAGCAAACAAAGTGAAAACCTTCTAAACATGATCAGACACATGCTTGATAAAATCATTACAATGTTATTTTATTACCTTGCCACGTGATTAATAACTGGAGCGAAGTTGGTCGGGCCATATAGCTGTACACTTTTCAAGCTTTTATAATAGGCTTCCATCACTCCATCTATTCCTTGGCAGTACGGGTTCTGTGGATTGCCATTCTGTACCACAAAGAGAATAAAGAATATAGAATATCTAATATTTATTGTTCGTAGGTATATGCTAAGACTTCATGCTTAATGTCAACCTGCCATCAGCTACAGCAGTTATTCCTGATTTTGTAATGCATAAAAAGACAATGAAGCTGCGTGGTATATTTACTGTAGTTTGTTTTTTTAAAGCCTGACAATTTTCAGCACCTTTGAGAGCTGAAATTAAATGGACAATAATAACACCATCACTCAGGGGAAGGTAGGTAGGGGACATTTTTTTTGTTTTTGTACAACCACAAATCTCAACACTATTTTCTCCTCTTATTACCCCACTTGTGCAAGGGTGTAGCTACAGCTGCTATGGGGCTCGGCCCTCCCCTATTACGTTCTGCCAGCAGTTTCTCAGCAGTGTGCACAACTGCTATGTCACAGGCCTGGCCAGCTGCTCACTGGAAGGAGGCGTGGCTGTGTGGATACAAGTTTACCCATTAACCCATGTCTCCTGCAATGAAATAAGGTGGCCATAATCCAATTCTGCCCTATTATTTTACCTCTGGCCATTTCTCCTCCTAGCATGAGTGAGGAGAGATGGAGCTGGCTGGGCCTGTGACAGCAACACAACATGCTGGTCGGGAGGGTAGGGGCTCTGAAACAATTTTGCCATGTGCCCCAAAAGGTCTTGCTACACCCGTGGTTGCTATCATCAGTGTATTTCAAGCGCCCAAGTCATTGGTTAACGCGTTTACATATCCAGGCATAGTCGAACATGCCTAAGTGTGCCTACATTGTCTATAATAGGTTATCTATATTGTATAACATGACGCCACTTCCATTTGTATTGGATTTGTCTAATAAGGTAAGCGTTTTGCACTTAAGGGAAGTGGGGGCTGTTGTACAGTATGCCTAGTCACTGGTGTTTGGAGAAGGGCTATTTTAGCGGAATACATATGAATTACCGCCGGACACAAGTCCGGCGGTTCAAATCCCGACAGCGGCAGGCCGACACGGCTGAAAATCCTGATCGTCTGCAGGTAAGTATGAACTAACCTAATCCCCCTAACCCTAACCCTCCTTAGGGGTGCCTAACCCTAACCTTCCCCCCAGTGCCTAACCCTAATCCCCCCTCTAAGTGCCTAAACCTGACCCCCCTTCCCCACCACCTAAACCTAAGTCCCCTGGAGTGGTGCCTAACCCTAACCTCCCCCTGGAGGTGCCTAACCCTAACCCTCCCTCCCCCTAGCCTAACCCTAACCTCCAGGGGGGATGCCTAACCCTAAGTCCCCCCCAGGAGCCCTAAACCTAACCCCCCCCCCGCGGCTGTCCGCAGCGGCGCCCGGCATCACTTCGATCAGGATGCCGGGCGCCGGTCTCCCGGCGTCGGTAAATTGACAGGCGTCTAGAATTAGTCACCTATCATTTAACCCTCGCCGGGATAAATCAGTCGGGAAGCCAGCTGTTGGACTTACGTCAGCCGGCCCTCCGATTGCGTACCGTTGGAGCAGACATGAAAGAATACAAGTAGCAGAGTCATGTCAGACAATAACATGCATTGGGGACCATGGAAGTTTCAGTGAATAGTAAATTAATTTACACCACACAATACTAATTTCATTTTTGGTGAGATCCTTATTTAAAACATATTCCGATCACATGTCTGTAAAATGATAGTTACTATGATCTGCAAATCACATGCTTATCCATTCCGAAATGATTAAATAAGATTAAAAAAGGCTAGGATGGACATTTCCTTTAATACACCACATGGAAAGGTTTTTTTAATCTTACAGATTTTTCAGATTAGATTGATTGGCAGTTTATATTTTGTTCTCCTTTTAACATCTCACATATGAAGAAAAATAAAAGTAGAAAGAATAAAATGACTTACCAAAGCAAATTCATGACATACTCTTCCATCAGGTGGTAATTTTGCTCCAAACCCTAATGCAGGAAACATTTTATCACTATCATAATCCTGAATAATTTCTCCAACGGCCTTCAGTGCCATGCCATATGCATTCAGCTGATAAGGATTCATATAGTGCAGAGAGGTGGGTTGTGCAGGGTTTCCTGTGTGAAACAAAAAATATATATTTTGCTTGTTTTTAAAAAAAAATAAAATGTAGTAGAAAATAATGTATTTACACAATTGCTCATAATGAATGTAATACAAATTATTTACTAAAAAACTGTAAAAACCCATTGCATGCAATCAAGCATTTTTTTTTCATTTGTAATTTGCACTATATCAAAATTGCTATGAGCTTTTATGCATTTACATTTAGCACTTTGATAATAATCTCATTTGAAATAACTGCACAGTACAGTTACTTTTATTCTGAAATTTTAATGTTCTATCCATATTTCTATTCTCTTACAACAGAATTAGTTATTGAAAAATTCTTCCAAGTCTTAGGGGTATATTTACTAAAGTGCAGGTTTTTAGAAGTGGAGATGTTGCCCATAGAAACCAATCAGATTCTACTTAACATTTACCTAGCACCTTTTAGAAGATAATAGCTAGAATCTGATTGCTTGCTATGGGCAACATGTTCACTTCTAAAAACCCGCACTTTAGTAAATATGCCTCTTACTGTCTATTTCAAAGTATATTTCCCTACATCTATGAATCTTTGCCAGTTAGTTGAAGTTTCATTTTACTCTGTAGGAAACTGCATTCCACTGCTTATACTGGTCATGTATTACTAAGCAACTTATGGTTTCTTGCAGGTGTGATACTGTATGTTAGGTCGACACCTATTATATCGACAGTGTCCATGTCGGGGAACTCCTCCTAAGCTCTACCATATAACTCTCTCTCCTCTGGCAAAACTACATGTTCTTGTTGTCTGCAATACCATTATTGATGATCCCACCAATGCTGCTTCCTATAAGCTACTGTACTCTACCACCACATTTGGGGGTAAATTTACTAAAGTGAGTTTTTAGAAGTGAGTTTTTGAAGAGATGTTGCCCATAGCAACCAATCAGATTCTACTTAACATTTAACTATTACCTTCTAGAATCTGATTGGTTGCTATGGGCAACATCTCTTCTAAAACGCACTTCTAAAAAACTCTCACTTTAGTAAATTTACCCCTTGGAGTCTGAAAAGCATTGCTACCACCACTGCAGTTCGACCTGGGATCATATATGTAACTCAGCCTGATCAGTCTGATCATAAAACCTTCAATATTTTTGCTTTATTACAACTCCAACTCCTCTAAAATATGTCTGCCTCTATAGAAGACTTCCATTTAGTGATTCATGAGCTCCACTCTGCCTCTTTTATTATTTATTACTTATTTACTTATATAGTGCCCACATATTCCACTGTGCTTTACAATTGGGAACAAAACAATAATGAAACAATACTGGGTGATAGCAGACAGACAGAGAGGAAATGCCCTGCTCGCAACCTTACAATTCATAGGAAAACAGTAGTTTTCAGGACTGTATGACCTGCAAACTGTCTTTGTTCTAGGGCAGAGGTTCCCAAATGCAGTCCTCAAGGCTCCCCAACAGTTCAGATTTTAGAGATATCCATGGTTGAGCACATGTGGTTAAATGAAATTGACAGAGACACTAATTAAGTCACCTGTGCTCAACCATGGATATGTCTAAAACCTGAACAGCTGGAGAGCCTCGAGGACCACATTTGGGAACCTCTGTTCTAGGGAATAAGATTGTCACCTAGCAACAGCTGGCGGGTGGATGAGCAAGCCTTCCAAATACCGCTGGAACAAAGTAAAGTGAATTTTTTTTTAACTTACTTAGCTCGTCCCTACACAGGACGGTGGGAACGAGCATATGCTCTCTAAGTTAATGGTCATGTGACCGCTCGAGCCCACCCTTAGGTAGATTATTCAGAAGCCTACTAATGGCAATACATAGCCTAGACTTGGATAATGAAGGAAGGTTTATCACTTCAAATACAAGGAAAGAAAACATTGACATGAATCTTTCCAAGTTAAACTATGAACTGGTAACAAAACCATAGTTTGGCTAAATGCAATGAAGTAATGATACAAACATAACAACATGCTAGGCACAAACATCCACAGGCTAGGCACAACTACAGGCCAAAATGGTATGAAAGAGAAATAACAGATGTCGATTTGATCAGAATTTGGACAACCAAATAGTAAGACAGAGGATCATTTGATGTCTCTAGAAGTTGACACTTGTAGCTTCTCATGCTTCCCTGGCAGAGGCAGGTGAAAAGAATAAAGGCATTAATCAACTGTAGCAAATTTGGACAGAGCAACCAACAGACCTAGCAAGGTTAAGGGTGGGCGCTGTTGTTGGGTGGCAATCCTATTCCTTAGAACAAAAAGTTTGTAGGTCATATATTCCTGCAAATTACTTTTTATTTGTTGGGAGGTTTGCCACCCAGCAACAGGTGGGCAGACTACCACATACTTGGTGGTTGCTTGGAAGATCAGTTGGTCTCTAATAATGCTTGGCAAACATATGCTTGGAGGTTCGTGCATTATTGAATATAGCAAAATATGTTTTTCTTTATTCAGATTTTACTGGGGGGGGGGCTGTAGTCCTGCAGCCCCTAGGTAAAATCCACCACTGGTGCCACCCATGCGCATTAATCTGCCTGATTTCGTAAGAAATTGTTTTTTTTCTTGACAGGTGATTGATAAGCTCACATCAAACTTCACAGCATGGAATGTTTTTTGAATAAATAGGACCACATGTAATCAGGTGAGAGTTTAGAAAACGTGACAGTTTAGGAGTAAACTTTCACACTATTACATTGGTCGAGTTGTATTTACAAAATGGGAAAACATCTGTATGAGAGTGTAAATCGTGAGATATTTTTGAGTCTGAAAAACATGCGAGTTTGCATGTTTTCAGAATCTGTTACATTGGCAGAGTTTAAAAATGAGAGAGTTTACGCTCACATTTTATAAACTCTCACCCTATTACATTTGGCCCATAGAGAGAGACAGTGGTAACCCTTTTGTAATTCAGCGAAAACCCCTGGAAAACAATAGTCTTCAGGAATCTATGACTTGCAGGCTTTCTTTGTTCTATTGCCACCTAGCTTCCAAAAAATCTACCTGAGGGTGTGCTTGAGTGGTCACATGACCATTAGCTCAGAGAGCAGATGCACAGCCCCGCCCACCTGTGTAGGGACAAGCTAAGTAATACCCCTTTTACACCGGAGCTAAAACCCGGGTTATTGAAGGGTTAACCCGGGCAGCTCCCTGGTGTAAAAGGGGAGAGGGTTGGATCGCCGGGTCGAGTGACCCGGCAATCCAACCCAGGTAACTAGCAGGGTTTAACACGGGCATAGCCCGTGAAACCCTGCTGTGAGAACAGCGCACTCCGGGTCACGATGACCTGGAGTGCGCTGCTAGCCGGCCGATTGGTCCGGCTTCAGTGGCGCTTGGAGATGACGTCATCTCCAAGCGACCACTTTCACTACGGAAAAGCCAGGTCTATGCAGACCCGACTCTGGTGTGAGCGGCGCCGAATCAGGAATAGTCCCGAGTCAGCAAAATTCTAGGTCTGATCTGGATAGGAACTTTGGGGGTCATTCAGACCCACTCGCAAGCGGGTCGATGGTCCCCCACTGCGCATGCGCACGACAGAGGGAGCTTCGTTGTGCGCATGCGTGAGACCCGGCGAGCGACGGGCTCTCCATCGCTCCGGGTCTCACACCAAAGGGGGCGTGCTGTCGATGTTGATTGACAGCACGCCCCCCTTTGGTGGGCGTGCCGGGGGCATGCCTGCCAGACGGAGGCGTTCCCATGGGAACGCCTACCGTCTGAAGCCGGCCCCACTGACATCACTAGTGATGTCAGTGGGAGTGATTTTGGTTCTGATAGAGCCAAAATCACTCCAGGGCTTGCGGCAGTGAGACCCTACCGCAGGGTCTTCGTCGCAAGCCCGATGGTCACCATCATCATGGACGCTCGCATATGCTGTGGGTGGTCACCCACAGCTATGCGAGCGGCCAGGAGGCCGCTCCATTTTCATGGAGGAGGGCCCTGATTCAGAGCGAGCACTCTGGTCAGAGCGTTCGGCTCTGAATCAGGCCCTTTGTTCCAACTCCGGGTCAGACCCGGAATTTAGGTGGAAAAGGGGTATTAGTGAATTTTATTTTCACTTTACCTTGTTCTAGTGGTATTCAGGAGGCTTGCTCATCCACCCACCAGCTGTTGCTCGGTGGCAAGCCTCCAGACAAATAAATAAGCTTCTTCAAAGAAAAAAACACATTGTTCCACAGCAGATATTCTAAACAAATTACCATTCCGCACCTAGCTGCAACTAAATTGTCAGCAATTCAAGCCCTGTGCCTAAAGATTAAGCTGCCACACTTCTTTCATCCTTTCATTTTATAACCTGTTCATTTGATTCAATACCTTATAACCCACTCTTCACACTCTCCACCACACTGATCCCGTTCTTGATCAAACTGTTCAGCCTTTTACTGTCCACAGGTAACATTCCACTCTTTCTTTAAACATGTAAACATCATTCCCAATTAAATTTAACAAACAAACATTTGACCTGTCCCTGTCCACTAATTATGGGCTCACTTCTCTATTCCCATTTGCATCAAAATGACTAGAGCTCCTTTTTGTTAGTAATAAACCACTTTTCTTATCTCTAAATTCCTAAAACACCATCTCTAATCTGACATTTGCCTACCACACTCTGCAGAACTTCTCTCACAAACCTGGCCCAGACTGTTACTAAGTGGAGGGTTGCTGCTATTTCCTATGTGGCTAAAGGACCTCTGTGACGTATCCACCACGTGACCGCTGCAGGAGGCTGGACCGCTCCAGCATTACCATCCACTAGGGCATAGAGGAGCGAGTGCAGCGAGCCCGCGAGGGGACATTTTTGGTCCCCCGTTAGCATCCTCGCCCCTCCCCCTTTCAGGCCGGGTCACGTGGGTGTGACGTCACAGGTCCATCAGCCTTGTATAGTCTAGACCTAACCCTAAGTGGAGTGAAGGGAAGTCCACCCGCCAAGTACCCGAGCGGCGTCTGACGACATCAATCAGCGCTGCGGCTACGCACGCTGGTTCCCGGTCGGGGAGGCAACAACATCATAGAAGATCAAGTCAGCGCAGATAAGGTAAGGTAAGGAAACCAGACAGTACCAGACTATAGTGCGGAGAACAAAGGACTATACCACACCATCTCCTGCTCCCTCCACTTACTCACAAAAAGAGTTGAAACATTACCAATATGGTTATTGCTTTTTTTATTATCATCATTTTTATAAAGTCCAAATTATTTTTAAGTCTGTTTATGCTACACTTGTGCTTGTAATATGTTTGAATTTGCCTAAACCCCACTTCGATGAAATATGGTGTCCAGTCATGTTGTCTAACCTACACCAAGTAACCATTATTTAAATAGACTTATTGATAAAATAATACTAATGCAAAACAACAACAGTTTTTTTTTTAAACAGTTCATTCCTTCTTCCAAAACAATGGATAGCCTTACTGTTACTCTTGCTCCAGCCATGGCAATTCTGGAGCCGTGTGATACAGTGTAATAAAGAAATTATTTAAATTGCATTTTTTATTCACACACTAGGCTAGATGCCCAATACAACAATATCTAGATTTCCTATTTTAAGTATATGAATATATAACATTATATAGAAAATCAATATAAAACAACCAATACATAACCTCTTTATACTTACCATTTGATGCTGTGAAATCTATTGCAACTGTAAAATTAATTTGTGTCCTATTAATAAAAGACAAATAAAGTATTTGTTATTCAATATGTCTTAGCAACAAACAGTTAAGTTGTTGGCAGTATTCAACTGCTCATAATCTTTCTATATAAAGTGAGTGTAAAATATTGAAATTAAACATAACTGGCAAATTCATTACTTAATACCAAAATTAATTTAGTCACATAAGAAGATTCATATAAAGATTAAGAATTTGCCATGTTCCGGTCATCGCCAAATCAGCCATTATAAAAGATTCCCTCTGAATGCTTACTCCCCTACAGCTCAGCTGCATGCTTACCAAGCAAATACAGGCCAGGTTATGAAAACTATATAGTATCAAACCTATTAACTACATATTATAACTAATTACAATCCTTCATTGTCACATTTTTCATGGTATTCAGAGTCTTTATATCCACTAGTATTTGCTAGTGTCTGATTGGCAATGTTGACTGTCTTGCTTAACTCCCTGCACTTCCCAGAGCAGACACTCTACTCAGAGCTATGCAAACTCTCTCTGCACCTGGGGATACCAATGTGGCGCATGGTGTACAGTCTTAAGGGGATATATAGCAAACTTTTAACAGCGGAGAAGTTGCCAATAGCAAACAATCAGCTTCTGTCATTTTTCTATCACAGTCTACAAAACTAGATAGAAGCGGATTGGTTGCTGTGGGCAACTTCTCCGCTTTATCTCTATCGAAGGATTGGTATAACTCCACCAGAGTACCACCTGTAAAGGGTGGAATATATTAGGAAGCATGTAAACAGTTAGTTCTTGAAGTTGATGTGTTGGAAGCAGGAAAAATGGGCAACTTTGACAATGACCAATTTGTGATGTCTAAACAACTGAATCAGAGCATCTCCAAAATGGCAGGTCTTGAGGGGTGTTCCAAATAAGAAGTGGTCAGTACCTACCAAAAATGGTCCAAGGAAGGACAACTAGTAAAGCGGCAACATGGTCATTGGCGCCCAAGGATGATTGATGTGCATGGGGAGAAAGGCAAGCCCATCTGGTCCTATCCCACAGAAGAGCTATTGTAGCACAACTTGCTGAAAACGTTAATGCTGGCTATGATAGAAAGGTGGCATAACACACAGTGGATTGCAGCTTGCTGCGTATGAGCTTTTGTAGCCGCAGACCAGTCAGAGTGCACATGCTCACCCCTGTCCATTGCCGATAATGCCTACAATGGGCACGTGAGTGCCAGAACAGGACCAATGGAAGAAGGTGGTCTGGTCTGATGAATTAAGTTTTCTTTTACATAATATGGACAGCCGGGTGCATTTGTATCATTTATCTGAGGAAGATGCTGTATATCACCAGGATGCACTATGGGATGTTACTTTGGCATGTACCATCTACCTAAACATTGTTTCAGGCCAAGTACACCCCTCCATGGCAATGGATTTCCCTAGTGGCAGTGGACTCTTTCAGCAGAATAATGTTCCCTCCCACACTGCAAAAATTGTTCAGGAAAGGTTTTCGGAACATGACAAAGAGTTGAAGGTGTTGACTTGCCCTCCAAATTCCCCACATCTCAATCCAATCGAGCATCTGTGGGTTGTACTGGAAAAACATACTTGAGCCGTAGTTGCCCCACCTCATAACTTTCAGAACTTAAAGGATCTGCTGCTAACGTCTTGGTATCAGATACCGAAGGACACCTTCAGAGGTCTTGTGGAGTCCATGCATCAATGGGTCAGAGCTGTTTTGGTGGCACAAGGGAGATCTATACTATATTAGGCAGGTGGTTTTAATGTTATGGCTATTGGTGTACATATATGAACAGAAGTAGGATGACACTCAGGAATAATTGTTTAAACTAGAGTCTTGTTTATTTAAAGAATAATGTCACATTTAAAAAATATATTCTCCAGATGGTATAATTTTTGCTGTAGAGACATGCCAAATAAAAATTTCAGTAGTGTGCATTATAATCATTATATTAATTTCACAAAACTAGCAGAGCATGGCTTATTGTTATCACACTATAAATATTCAAGTAGGCAATGTGCAGTTCGAGTAACCTGATACTATGAATGCTATATCAAATAAAAATCAGTTTTATTTTTAGAGCATTACATTGCTGTTTTTAACATTTGTTTTAATCTTGTGTAAAGTATATTATTTGCACATTTTAGGGTTATTGAATCTATAAAAGAGAATTGCAAGCAACTTTCGACCTTTGAATTATATTCAGAAATGCCGCACATGAACACAGTATTTAACCCCTACAGTGATATGGATCAGTGAACATATGCCTCAAAAGTGGGGGCTTATTGTCAGCACTGAAGGTTGTTAAAATATTAAAATTCATACTTATAAGGCTTCTGTCAGTTATTGCCAGATGGGGTCTGGGAAAGGATGAAGTGGGACTATGACATTACGCCAATGCGCAATGACATCACTTCGCTTATCCTTGTACTAGAGACAAAAAGTGCTAGCATAAGGAGGAGTGCACTAAAAGTGCCTGTTCTTCTCTATCCTAGCAATCAGAGACTGAAAAGCACCCTAATTTGAAAGAGGTCAATTACCTCTTTCAAATGATGTGGCCCCATTGTAGACACTGTCAAGTGATCAAAGGGGATCAAAAGAAAATAATACACTACTGTACATTACAGAAACAGTGGAAAAGCTAGGAAATGCACTAAAAGTGCCCAAACTTCCCCATACTGGCACTAATACATTTAGGCCACACTTGTTTGTGATCCCCTTTAGTAGTTGTAATTTTGTCCTCACCAAAAAACATATATACTGTACACTATAAAAAATTACAAAGTCCAGAGATGGAGGATTTGCAATTCCCAGAAATCCCATCCCTGGCTCAATAAACTCAGGGGTGCCCTCTTCCTCAGAATCCGAATAAAAATAAAGTTGTTTTTGGCGCAGATTCCACCAATTGAAGAAACTGTAACAGTTCTTTAAAACCAGTGTCTAAATTTATTGGATATTTGTCACAGAAGGATATTATCAGTAATCCCATCTGATCCGTAATAGATAGAAGACCATCAGATACATCATGCATAGAATTTGCATAAACTTGTAACCATTTCACGGGTGAAGTTGGGGCTTCTTCAGACAGTTTATGCCAGAGTCTAGATAATAAACATATACACAATGTACAGATGTGTCCTGATGCACCGTGACTTCAGTCGGACCAAAAAGCCCCTCTCTGAAGCATGCCAGGAACCAGGTGACTCAGGCACGCTGAGTGTCTTTCTTGCGCAAAATGTGTATCTTATTTGCATAAATGAAAAAAATGGGAGCAAAAAAACTACTTTGCTTGATTGTGCTGATCAATTTTATGTGGAAAATTTGTATATCTGGATGTGTCCGAGTCTGAAACTGTGTATGAAGTGCTGTGATATACAGTAACGGCCACTACTTTTTCTGACATCAAGTTCCATTGTGCTTCATCTGCAACTTTGTAGGTGTTTAAAACTAATTCCTGTGCAGTTAGAGTTAGTCCAGCATCTCTAGTAGGCTTTGAGTGTCATTTTGTTGTGTCTGTGATGTGAATTAAACGTAACATTTAAAGAAAAAGAAGGTATGCTACACATCTTAAAGCGTCTCAGTTATGCTAAGGGTCATACACGGTATGGCATATAGACACTAGGGGGTTTACTTACTAAAGTGAGAGTTTTTAGAAGTGGAGATGTTGCCCATAGCAACCAAAAAGATTCTAGCTATTATCTTCTAGAAGTTGCTAGTTAAATGTTAAGTAGAATCTGATTGGTTGCTATGGGGAACATTTCCACTTCTAAAAACTCTCACTTTAGTAAATATACCCCTAGGTGTATGAGGACACATCTGTATAAATTGTCTATGCCGAACATCAGAAGTAATAAAAACAGTATTAAAAAATAATAAATGTAACCAATACAATAATCCATCTAAGAGTCCTATTTTAAATAAAGGTTGCAAAGTACATACAACAGTTAATAAAAAAAATCGTAACAGTTAGTAATACAGTATATTTTACCTGTTTCAAACGATGCTCCGGGGATGGTGTGGCCATGTGAGATTGACCCCACTAAGTTTGGGAGCACCAGCAGCATCAGTGTAGCCCTGTAAGGAGCACCCACCTGCCTACGCTCTTGCTGTCCATGTACAGCGCACATGTGCCAAGAATCATGGAATCCCTACAGTGTCTGCCTGGTTTGTGCACTAGATGTTAACAAATATTATTATACGGATAATCTAAGTTTATGTGATATGGGACTGAAGGACTTTATAAGGACACGAAAGGGACATTAAAAACTTTATTTCTGTGTATTTTTCAAGAATAGGGTATAATTAAGTAATGTGATATAATGAGAGTAATGTGTGATTACACAGCCAAAATATGAAAACAGTACAGGTTGAGTCTCCCATATCCAAAATGCTTGGGACCAGGGGTATTTTGGATAATGGAATATTCCGTGTTTTGGAATAATTGTATACCATAATGAAATATCTTGGGAATAGGACCCAAATATACACAAATAATTATATGCACCTTATACACATAGCCTGCAGGTAATTTTATACAATATATTCAATCATTTTGTGGCTCAAACAAAGTTTGTGTACAGAAATAAAATTAATTTATGTTTCATATACACCTTATACACACAGCCTGAAGGTAATTTTATACATTACATTTAATAATTTGTGCCTTAGACAAAGTTTGTGTAAATTAAGCAATCAAAACTCAAAGATTTCATTATCTCAGTTATGCCAAAAAAAAATCCGTATTTCGGAATATTTGGATATGGGAGACTCAACCTGTTATAATTGAGGATGGAACAGGATGTTCCAATGCTTAGTGAATATATTCCATATGTGTGTGGATTGGACACAATATTGTGTTGTGAAAGGGAGAGTGCGGACTTCCCTTTCTTTTTTGCGATTCTTTTTCACTTCCAGAAATAAAATTTGGTCCAGCATGGAGGCTTTATTTTTGCAAGTTTCTAGAAGTTCTTTGTTATATCCTCTCTCTTTAAACATTTTCATGATGATGTCTGTCTGTTCATCAAAAATTTAAGGTTCAGAGCAATTATTTTTTTATTCATATAATTTGTCCCTTTGGGGTGTTTTAGATCTGATTTTTGTAATGACAACTTTTTGGGTGTAGATAGCTGTTAGTAACAAATGTCTTAATGTGTGCCATAGTATGGATGATGTTGCTGTGTCTCATAGTATGGATGATGTTGTTAGATATAAAGATATAAACTTCAAGCTCCTATTAGCTGAAGGTGGAAGTGAATCTCAAGTTGTTCTCATTTTGGTTCAAGTATTCTAGAAATTTGTACAGTATGTGGACACCTCCTTTCCAAATGATAATGATATCAATATATTATTTCTAGAGGACTAAGGGTCTCATTCAGACCCGCTCGCGAGCACAGGACGCTCGCAAGCAGGTCGATGTGCTCCGTCGTGCGCATGTGCGAGACCCGGCGAGCGATGGGGAAGCCGTCGCTCGGGGTCTCGCACCAAAGGGGGCGTGCTGTCGATGGTGAGTGACAGCACGCCCCCTTTGGTGGGCGTGCCGGGGCGTGGCTTCCCAGACGGAGGCGTTCCCATGGGAACGCCTACGGTCTGGGTCCGGCCCCACTGACATCACTAGTGGGAGTGATTTTGGCTCTGATAGAGCCAAAATCACTGCAGGGCTTGCGGCAGCGAGACCCTACCGCAGGATCTTGTCGCAAGCCCGATGGTCGCGATGGTCTTGACCATCGCGACCATCATCATGGTAACCCACAGCTATGCGAACGTCCAGGAGGATGCACAAAAAAAAAAAAAAAAAAACGCCCTGATTCAGAGCGGGCGCTCGTTCAGAGCGTCCGGCTCTGAATCAGGCCCTAAGTTTGCCCTAAAGGGATTATTATTCCATATATGGGTGGTCTCCTATTTTCCCATAAAACAAAGTTCATGTAGCTTTGTGCAATTGCTGCATTGTGTTTTAAGGTAAAATTGGTTGTGGAACGTAAAATAATTGTGGGTTAAAATAAAGTCAATGCTTTAAACAGGAAATTACATTTTTAGACTGGCCAGAGTGCCAAGTGTATTCAAGAAGTGACGTGTAGCTTCAATTCCTTGTGAATGGATATAATGATGAACATCTGCATTACAATGGCTAAAGTTTTCTTCCCACTTAATGGTTTTCAGAATTTTGATCATTTCAGTGGAGTCTCTCAGAAAGAATGCAGATGTTTCACCATGCTTTGTAGGAATGTGTCCATGTAACTAGACAGTCTTTCAGTGAGGGACCCTATTTCGAATATGATAGGTTATCCAGGTGGGTTGACAGCATCCTTATGTAATTTAAGAAGGAAGTACAAATAGGGAAATCCATGGGTTTTCTTTATTAAGGAACTTAAATTTCTTGTTTGTTCAATACTTCATTATTCAAAGCTCTCTGTAGTAAAGTGATTAATTCTCCCATGAAGGTTTCAGACAGGTCTTTTTGAAGGGTTTCATACATGCTTTGATATGACATCAGTCTATGTCCTTCTTTCAGGTAATTTGACTGATCCATAATGACTGTTCCTCCTCCTTTATTTGCTTGTATGATCACAATTTCTTTATTGTTAGTCAGTTCTATTACTGCTATCCTTTCCAATATGGTAAAAATATCTGTTTTATGTCGTTTATTTTCATTATTTTCTGAAAGAGTCATGGTCATGTTGAATCATTTTTTGGAAAGTGTTAATGTAGTTACCCTTTAAAGATGTCGAGTCAAATTTAGATTTATTTGAATTTAATGAGGAGTGAATAAATTTTTTATACATGGATTTGGAATTATTATGATTTCCGATTATTGGATTCTGTCTACTGTAAGATTGCGGAAAAATTCTGGATATCTATCTATGTATGTGTTTAAAAAGTAAAAAAAAAAAATCTATTTTTTTCCACTGGGGCGCCAGTCTAGCACGGACTGCTGCATCTCTGCCAGGTGGACCGGGGAGTCAGAGGAGAGCTGTTCTACACATGTGCAGAATGTATTTCCTTGTTAAAAAAGCCACGGGACGCAGCGGGTCGGCATGGTCACATCAGATGTGACCATGTTAGCTGAAGCACAGATGGCGCCTGTCGCAAGCCATGCATCCATGCCAGTTAAGTGGTCCAAAGGACACAGCACCAGCACTCTTCAAGTCAAATACTTGGTATAATTTTTATTAACTGTTATACTTTTAAAACTTTGTTTAAAATAGGACTCTTAGATGGAGTATTGTATTGGTCGCATTTATTGTTTTTTTTATACTGTTTTTATTATTGCTGATGCTCAGGATAACCAATTTATATATGTATTATCTAGACCAGAGGTTCCCAAACTGCCATTACAGTCCAGGTTTTAAGGATATCCATGCTTGAACACAGGTGACTTAATTAGTACCTCAGTCATTTTTATTTTACCATCCGGACTTAAGCATGGGTATCCTTAAATCCTGGACTGTAATGGCAGAATTTGGGAAACTCTGATCTGATAGACATTGGGATAGACTATCTGAAGAAGCAGGCAGTGCACCCGTGAAATGCATTACAAGTTTATGCAAATTCTATGTTTTAGATATAGGTTTTAAAGAACAGTTTCTTCAATTGGTGGAACCTGCGCCAAAAGGAATTTGTTTTTATAAGCAAAACTAATGTTATTTTCTGAAAATTTAAAGTCAACTGACAAAAAGCAAGTATAATTTGTGTGGTTATTGCACGAACAAATAGCGGATATTGATGTTGGTCAGCAGCGAAAGGGTTAATAATCTTTCTGTGTATTAGTTGTATATCTATAAAATGTGAGCTGTGCTTACACTGCTTAATATATATAACAAATATACAGTACATTATTCATTTGCTTCAGATCTCTATTGTCATAATATCCCCATGTGGTATATGTGAAGGTCACAAAGCATTTTCAAAATCTGATCATGTACAAATCCTGCTAAAAGCGTAAAGTGTTTTCAGCAAGTACGGAGGCCAGAATGTTGCTTGGAAACTGTAACCAACCAGCTATTTTTATAACTAGGAGTCATAACAATACTATTTCTATTATCAGTCCTTAAACAGTCAATGTACTGTCAAAGCTTACTCCAGTTCTCACATGTGCCACAGCCATTAATGTCCATAAAAGATTTAAATCATAGGAGTCAATTCTAGTTTTGTATATCTGCTTGAACATTGGCTAATTCGTATAAACAATCTGTTTTATTGTCGTCACTTTTAATAGATGTTTATTTAATCAATATACGCAATAGGAAACAATGGTCAGATGAAGAACAAGCAGTCTGTGATAAGACCTTCATGTGAAATCTTTAAAACCTGTAACTGACTAGACATAAAGCCGTATTCAATCAGCGTCAAAAAGCCGTTTTCGGCTAAAAAATGTCGCCGATTACGTCATTTCGCCAGCGTAAAGTTAGCCCCATATTCAATTATGGTGACTTTTCGCTAGTGCGAAAACGCAATGCAATGCACCCTTAGAACAGGTCCCCAAAGGTAAACTGCTTAAAAAAAAAATCCTAAAAAAAAATAAAGAACACCCCAAAAAATGACTTTGGAAAAGGGAGTGAAAAAGTTCAAAGTTGGGTTACAAACTTAAAAACTAGCGAAATAGACTTGGGGGTGGGGGGTCTGCAAGTATGGGGGAGGTGTATTTTTGATTGCAGGTGCTTGCTGAAGGTGCGTTTTTAACACTTTGTAAGCCCTCACTTTTTAAATTTTTAACCATGTTTGCACCCAATTTCATGTACCCCAAATTTGCTGGGACTAATTATTTTCACAAAAAAAAACCTGCTAAATGCTTTTCTTTACCTCTTGTGCAAAGACGCTAAATTAGCAGCTAATGAGAGCATTTAAGTACCCCAAATAGCTTCAGTAGGGCTATTCGGGGCCATCTACCATGATCCCCAAAGTTAGTGCATCTTTTGGGGGCTGATTTCCCCAAATCTGACAGCACTTTTCGCCTGTTTGATTTTTGCCGGGACGCGTTTTCACGTCCTTTGAAATTGAATACGGGGATAAGCGGGGACACGGGCGATACTTCTTCGCATGCAAAACTAGCAATGTTGGCGAAAAGTACGGGACTTTTCGCGGCTAATTGAATATGCCCCATAGAGGTGTGATATTACCAAAAATCTCGCACCTGCATGGTTTTTCCCCGTTGGCTGCTGAGAAGCGGGCGCTGTGGCGTAGCCTGATGACGTCATCAGGACTCCACGGGGCTGCGTTGGTGATGCACGGAGGTGTTCTCCATAAAGGTATGTAATGTATTTTGTATGTTTGATAAAGGAGCTAATACTCTGAAACGTCGGCAGACAGACGCTTGTCCTAGTGTAGTTTTTATCTGAAGTTGATAGCCATGAGTGCCATCCATTTACCCAGCCAGTTTGTATACATGATATAGGCACCCAGGCACGCTGATGTTACTTACAGGGGAGTGCTGTGCCAGGCATTTTGGTCTATATATATATATATATATATATATATATATATATGTATATATATATATATATATATATATAGACCAAAATGCCTGGCATATATATAGTAATTATGGTACTATTATTTAAAGTATTTAAGAAAAAAAATAAATGATGTAATTATTAAACAAACAATATAATAATTTACAAATTATAATGGTCCCTTAAAATTTATTAGTTAATGATGCAATAATAAAAGTCAATTGGGGTAAAATAAATTGATTAATTGATTATGGAGGCTCCAATCATATTGCACACCTGTGGCACTTCACGTCTGTATGTATGGACCTCCATTATTAATAAATATGGTTGAGTCTCCCATATCCAAATATTCCGAAATACAGAATAATTTTGGCATGACTGAGATAATGACAGCTTTGATTTTTAATGGTTCAATGTACACAAACTTTGTCTAAGGCACAAATTATTAAAAATATTGTATAAAATGACCTTCAGGCTGGGTGTATAAACTGTATAGGAGACATAAATAAATTTCATTTCTGTACACAAACTTTGCGAGCCACAAAATTATTGAAAATATTGTAGAAAATTATCTGCAGGCTGTGTGTATAAGGTATATATAACACATAAATGCATTCTGTGTGCATATTGGGGTCCCATTCCCAAGATATTTCATTATGATATGCAAATATTCCAAAATACGGAATATTCCATTATCCAAAATACTCCTGGTCCCAAGCATTTTGGATATGGGAGACTCAACCTGTATTATCTGTCCACTTAATACAAACATTATTTAATTAAATTGCCACTAATAATATATTCAATAAATAATTGTGCGACCTGAAATATATTTGTTAATTATTTTTGCCCCTTAAAATACTTGTTAAATTTGCTCCTTATTACAGTATGTTCTGGATGGACAGATAGCTCAAACTGCATGCAGTATCACAGCGACATGCCAATCATCCTTACTTTTTATTCTGTGCGGTGAGAAATGTATTAATTGATATTCTATACACAATTGGCTAGGATGAAGATTATTCTGTTCCAAGCCTCATTGTGCAGTGTCAGTTGTTTATTTTTGTTGATTTTACATCATGCAGTATGTAGTGTTTGTTAGAGGTACATTGCAGTGTTATTTCCAACTGAGAATTATTGATATACACAATTTACATCACTTTCACACTGCTGTTTAGGAAATTACAACTGCAAAAGATTGAGCTTAATTGTAGTAGTTGCAATAGCTATTATACCTAAATGCACAATAAACATGCAGTTTAGAGCTTTTTGCACACTATAAACAATAAGAACAATTTACAAGAGAATCAGTATGCTTGTTTTAGGTTTGATGCTGTGCTCTAGACAGAACAAGTGACTGTAACAAGAACACATATTGGAAGACACAGATCATAGGAAAAGGATGGAGCAGGAACTGACCACAGGAACAGGATGTGGACAAGGAAGACAGAAACTGGTCAAAGTTTGCATACAACTTCGATGTTTGAAGATCTGTGCATGCGCATGATCTGTACTGTACATGTGCAGATCTCCTTCTGTGAGTGAGCTTGCGGTGTCCGGACGCCGTAGCCTGATTGACAGGATGCGGCCATTTGTGGGTGGAGTGGGGACGGCATTAGGCAGCACCCCAGAAAACGGGGGCATGTTGGCCCCATTTTCTGGGCATGCTGATGCCATTGGCAGCATCCTTGAATGCAGCTTCACTGGCATCAGCTGCATAACTACTCAGATGACTGATGTTCATGCAAAGTGATCCGATGCTATGTCTTTGGACACAGCTGCAGATATTATATTTCCTGCAGTAGGTGTCTATTTACACAACATGCCTTTTGCAGTATTACCATATTTTAGCACATTAGCTGCGTCCATTTGATAATCAGCCATCTGAGTAGGTCTATGGTCACAGAGAATGGCCTCCTGAACTAAGCTGTTAGAACCACTTTATCTGCACATGGGATCACAAACACCACTCCCCATTACCTCCCCCAAACAGTCCCTGACTGTCAATCACTTTGCGAAGAAATCCTCTCTGCAATCGGCATCCCAAAGGTGCCCGCGCAGTGTGACCGTGATGCATGTGGATCCCACAATAATTGGTCAACTGCATAAATATGGGAATAGCGACCATCTCTGAATCAGGCTCTATGTCAGAAGGCAAAAAGTGACAGAAAAATAGCAAGTAAATGAAGAACCAAAGGCTGCAGACATACCAGTGCCTTAATAAAGTTTCCCCCAAGGCATGCATACATTTTGTTTCCTTTATTTGTTAACTCATCAGATGATGTTCATTATATTACAATTTTGAGGTTTTTATTACAGAAATCACTGCAATCCTGACGTCCTGACATGCACACCAGCAATTAGATGATGTGGAACTCATATCTCTTCTTAACCAAAGTCTCTATTATTGATGAGGGAGGAACAGATCAAATACAATTCCATTTCTCTCTTCTGGTAGGGCCAGGGAAGTGATAGAATGGCAGGAAAGCTGGCTCTGCATAATACTCAGCCACCACTGTTCACAACAAAGAGAAACTACAGTAGCAGAGTGCACTGGCTTCATCACCAGAGACACACAGAGGTCTACTGCATCCAGAGGACCTCCTCATGGGAAATTTTATTTACAGAGTAAACATCCTTACATCTACTAAACCAGCGGTTCACAAACATTCTTGAATCACGGCACACTACAGAATCATCTTTTTTCACGGCACCTTTACAACAAAAAGGTGTCTTATTGAGAAACTCAGCAAAAGTTATAAAATTTAGTAAATTGTGCTTACCGGTCATCTTTATTTTCAGTTGTATTGTGGCGCACAGGGTTGTGCTTCTGTTTGTCCATATATTTTATAATTAGCAGCCATCAGTACTGGTTTTGCCTATCACATCATTTGATCTGCTCTTGGACCACCAACCCGTAGCAATCCTGCATATGCCCTGTGCCCTTAATTTGGGAACCACTGTACTAAACTGTTAGTTTAAATGAATGTGGAGTGTGGGAGGACATTCTCTGAATTCAGGACATATTGCATATTGTATTGCAATTGTTAAAACATCAAAAGAAATGTAGATAGGGGCACCACTGTATCTAATGGGCATATTGCTATGTTATGGTTTATACACAGGGGTGTAGGAACCGGGGGGGGGGGGGGGGGCAGTTGGCCCCATGATTTCTGTTGGCAGGGCAAAGACTTCTGCACAAAAGCGAATGGAGATGAATTAAATGAAAATGGGGATTAAACGGCAATAGCTTTACTTGAACTTACCAAGTGTTGTCGTTTTGCTTTACCAGATATGAAGTTATCTTCAGGTTTATTCTGCATACATTTTCTTCTTGCAAACACTTTTTTTCCCTTTCTTATTCATTTTGCTATCACAATGTGCGGTAAGCATAAGCAGACACACGAGACCGGGAAGCTGCATTTCCCATTGACTATTCTTGTAAGTTGCATGACAATGGAACAGAGAGAGCGAATGATTGCGGCCTGTCGACGGTTTAAAACATTAGCAGCAGTTTCACTGTCGCCATATTGTAGCACATACCAGATATTATAGCACATACCATAACCAGTGAGGCAGCGACGCAGTGCCATAAGTTCATCCCAGACGCAAGTTATAATTTGGTGCCCCCCCCATCACAGCCGCTGACAGTGTAATGTAGCAACTCGCAAGCAGACAGGCTATAGATGGACACAGGTGGCAGCTGATGATCTGGCATTGAGCTCTACACTAGTGTATGGTAGCTTCTCAGGTGCCGGGAAGGGGTGCCATGAATTGGGCGGCCGAGACGATACACTCCAGGCACATAGTAACAGCCCTAAGTGGGGTGAACATATTGTGGGCAATGGAGGAGGTGCCCCTTCAGTGCTGGAGCCCGACGGCAGGTGCCTCCATTGTCTCCCATAGTTCTGTCCCTGCAGTGACTATAGATTTAAAGATCCTCCCAATCAAATGAGATTAGGCTGTCAACGAAATCTGAATAAAACGACTATGAAAAATGTAAATTTTTAAGATGACTAATTAAATTTAGCTATCGTTCTAACAGCTATTGTACTAAATAATAATATTTATTCAGTAATTTGTAAATAAATTTTTATAGTAAAATAAACAAACTGTGGTTGGTAAACCCCAGAAACACTGACAAAAATTAACATAGGATTGGAAGTCTTTGTATATCTACAGTCACTGTTACAACTGTTGTAAAATGAGATACCACATGCGAGAAAAAGGGGATGTAGGCCCTATACAGTAGTAGTCCTTGGCCTTTTGCCCCCAATGAAAGTTTTCATTCCTATACCCTTGTTTATATATACACAGAGAGGTGTTTACAAACAGCTTTAAGTGTATGTTTTCCATGGGAAAGAGCTTCTACATTACTGTTGAGGTTGTAATGAGTTGGCCATACAATCTGGCATGTTCCAAGCTATTGCTTAACTGCTGTATGCTATTTCTGTTCAATATAATGCATATGAGAAACTCATACCATGGGAGCAGTTTGATTGCATATTTGCAGTTACTAAACACACTGATAGACAATGTAGTAGATTCAGATTTAGAATAAGTACAGATTTTTCTGTGATTCTGCCATGAAATTTAGAGCACTTTTGTCAAATTACAATTTGCCCCTTAGTGTGCATAGTGCACAACATAGTGTTGTTATTATCCTTTACTGCTACTGCTTACCAATATATATTCCCTTAGCATTCTCCTAGCCTTTCTATACTATACAATGCAAATAAACACACAGGTTTAGTCTCACATCCCCTTACCACTTGTATTTTTAATTGGTGTAATGGCTGAATGTGCAGAGGATCTCCAGGGATGAGTCCTGATGAGTGAAAACACATCTACCTTCACTTCTGAACCCATCCTAAACTAATCTGACTTAAGTGGCTCTACAGTTACCATATTACACTCCTGGTACCCATCCACCTGGAGGTTACACTAGTAAATATATAGAAAAGTGCTGCACAGTGTGGTGAACAGGGATACCCCTTTGGCGTGATACTTGCTCATTAAACAGTTATGTGGGGCAGTCTTGTAAGCCCCTAACTCTGTGACTATTTCTATGCTTTGCTATAAAATGAAATGAAAGGGGAGCAGCTGCCATCCGCATCATGTGACCTTCTGTGCACACAGCATGGAGGTAATCGGTACAACCAATCAGGGGAGGAGAACGAGTACAGTACATTCAGCTTAACATGCTCTCACTCTTTTCTCTGTGGGCTCCGGCTAGGAACTTAGTTAATAGTGACGATTGTAGTGATGATTTCAGACTTCCTGAGGAGTCCAGCACATGCTCTCTTCAGTGCAGGGCACGCGTCCTGGGCGCAGTCAGACCGGCGACACGGGGGGGTTTGCTGCTGACCGCGGTCCAGGACAGTGGTTTCAAGTCAGTGTAGTGCGGTTGGTGCTAATCTGGTGGTCACTGCAAACTGTATTATCCAGCGGTCACTGTGATGTTGTCTTCCTTTTATGGTGGACACTGCAAACTCCCTGCATTATACGGCAGTCACTGCGATGCTCTCTGCACTGTATGGCAGTCACTGCGATACTCTCTGAACTAGCAATCAGAGCGAACTTCTCTGCATTATCTGGCAGTCTCTGCGACACTCCATGATCTGGTGGTCACTGCAGACCTCTGCAATATCCAGTGGTCACTGCGATGTTCCTTGCATTAATTGGTCACTGCGGTGTTCACTGTATTGTGGTAGTCACTGCAATGCACTCTGTATTATATGGCGTCCACTGTGACGCTCTCTGCATTATATGTTGGTCACTGCGATGCTCTCTGCCTTTTCAGAATTGTCACTGTATTGTATGTAGGTCATGAGAATAATCCCTGTATTGTATAATGGTCACAGGAATGGTCCCTGTATTGCATATTGGTAAGTAGAATGGTTCCTGCATTGTATATCCATCAGATAGAGTGCTGTGTGCATTTTGTAGGGTTCACTAAAATGGTTTCTGGTTTGGGATGGGGCTGGTCATTGTAGTTGTTTATAGCTCTTTGACATAACAATTTTTCATATATTTCATTGGCTATATAAAGCACATCCACATTAGACAAACCTTACCTACAGAAGCTATTATCATGTGTCATTCCCCATTGCAATGCGCTGGTGGAAAAACCGGGTCACTTACTGTTGTTGGCCCCCCAGGCTAAAAGTTGCCAACCAGCCCCTGGGAACAGCCAAACTCTGCTACAAAGGAGAGATTGTGGAAGACCGTTTCATGTCACAGGTGATACACCATGGCAAGACTGAGCACAGCAACAAGACACAAGGTAGTTATACTGCATCAGCAAGGTCTCTCCCAGGCAAAGATTTCAAAGCAAACTGTAGTTTCAAGATGTGCTCTTCAGGCTCTTTTGAAGAAGCACAAAGAAATGGGGAACATTGAGGACCGTAGACGCAGTGGTCGGCCAAGGAAATTTAGCGCATCAAATGAAAGACACATCATGCTTACTTCCCTTCAAAATCAGAAGAGCTCAAAACTGGTAGAAACCAGTGGGACCCAGGTACACCCATCTACTGTTCAGAGAAGTCTGGCCAGAATTGGGCTTCATAGAAGAACTGCGACCAAAAAGCCATACCTTCTACATGGAAACAAGGCCAAGCGACTAAATTATGTGCGAAAACATAGGAACTAGGGTGCAGAAAAATGGCAACAGGTGCTCTGGACTGACGAGTCAAAATGTTAAATATTTGACCGTAACAGAAGACAGTTTGTATGCCAAAGGCTGGAGAGCGGTACAATAATGAGTGTCTGTAGGCAACAGTGAAGCATGGCGGAGGTTCCTTGCAAGTTTGGGGATGCATTTTAGCAAATGGAGTTGGCGACTTGGTAAGGATTAATGGTGTCCTCAATGCTGAGAAATACAGGCAGGTACTTATCCATCATGCAATACCGACAGGAAGGCATCTGATTGGCTCCAAATTTACTCTGCAGCAGGACAACAACCCCAAACATACAGCCAATGTCATAAAGAACTATCTTCAGCGTAAAGAAGAACAAGGAGTCCTGGAAATGATGATATTGCCCCCACAGAGCCCTGATCTCAACATCATCGAGTCTGGGATTACATGAAGAGACAGAAGGATTTGAGCAAGTCTACATCCACAGAAGATCTGTGGTTAGTTCTCCAAGATATTTGGAACAACTTCCCTGCAAAGTTCCTTCAAAAACTGTGTGCAAGTATACCTAGAAGAATTGATGCTGTTTTGAAAGCAAAGGGTGGTCACACCAAATATTGATTTGATTTAGATTTCTCTTCTGTTCATTATGTTAATTGATAAAAAATAAACTATTAACACTTCTATTTCTGAAAGCATTCTTACTTTGCAGCATTTTTTCTACACCTGCCTAAAATGTTTGCACAGTACTGTACATACATGTCATATCTTGCACCTCTCTGGAAGCGTAGGTCTACCCTTATTCATATTTTCCCTGTTTACCAAGATACCACTTAAAACTATCTACACAGCATTCCAATAACCAAACCCTTTTCCTTATTATTTTATTGCTAACTTTATCAGACAGTTGCCAACTTGAATAGCAAAAGCAATTAGTAACCAAGAGGTTGAACTATAGTAACAGTTGCCGAATGTATGATCAGAGTTGAACGGCATTCAATACAATGCAGCACAGCATATACAGAATTCAGTAATTAAACATCCAGGAACCCTCTCTGCTCACGTGGTCACTAGGCACCTCTTTCAGCAGTGAGAGCTGCTGGTTCTAAAAAGAACCAAATAAGTTCTCAATAGTATAGAATTCATTTATGACCTACTGGGAGGTATAACTAAATGGAAAGAAAAAAAAAAAAGTTATTACCTCCCACCTGTGAATAATCATGCTCCTCATCGAGTAAATGAAGGAGAAAGCACACTGCCACTTGTGTCCACATGTTCATGATCCATTATTCAGACTAGCACTTGGGGGAGGCGCATACCACTGTCCTGAATGCCCCTCTCTGTACATAAATCTAGTAATCCAATCATGTGAAGTACTCAGTGGCGTCCCTGCCTGTCTTTGCACCCGATGCGGTGGGCTTGTACTCTGCGCGCTGGCTAATAAGAGGGTGTGGCCTCACTGATGGGGGCGTGGCCTAGCAGGTGGGGCGTGGCCTCACGGCCCTCGAACACCCTTTTTTTTCACACCGGGGGCGCAGGAGGTGCAGACTGGTCTTGGGCACCAGCATGTGTGAAGTGCCAGCTCTCTCAATGTGCTAGGAGCCGAGTGCTGCACGTTATGCAGCACCCGGCTCCTGTCACTGCGGGGGAGCCGGCACTTTGGTGTCACCCCATGGCTGGTGACACCCGGGTGCGGCCCGGACCCCCCTTGTGACGCTAGTGGATGTACTTCTGTTTATCATAGTTGCTTTTTTAATAATGGTTAGTGGTCACAGAATTAGCTTGTGAGTCTTCCCTATAGGCTACTGTGATGTTTCCGGCTATGTTCAATAACCCTATTGCAAGCTGTCTCGTGAACCTAGGCACAGCTTCAGCCTACAGCACCATTCAAACACCAATCTCCACCTTTGTGTGTTTGTGACACACCTACGATTGCTTGCTCCTGCAGGTCGCATTTGATATTGTGTGATTGGCCATGCTGGGCTGTGCAGTGTAATGAAGGATGGAACGAGGTATCGTTCATTATGTCGGGTAATGTGTACTTGCAATTTTGCATGTCCTAGGGCAGTGTCCACCATAAAATGAAGACATCACAGTGACCACTGGATAATGCAGAGAGGTCGTCTAATGTGTACCCGGGCTTAGTCACAATGCTGAACAGAACCGCTTAATGAGAATGCACCAATTCATTTGATATTCAGCACTTGTACATCTGTGTGCGAATGAGTGCGAGGGGTTTATTTACTAAGCATCAGGTTCTAAAACACAGCGTTTCTAATGTCCGAAATTCAAAAAGGCTAGTAAAATCGGATGCATGGCCGGCGGTTGTAATCCCGACAGCGGCAGCCCGACAGAGGAGGAAATTCCGATTGTCCTTAGGGTAAGTATAACTAACCTAATTTCCCCTCCCTTAGGGGTGCATAACCCTAACCTCCCCCCCAGTGCCTAACCCTAATCCCCCTTTAAGTGCCTAAACCTAACCCCCCCTTCCCCGCAGCCTAAACCTAAGTCCCCCGGGGGGGTGCCTAATCCTAGTACCCCCTGGGAGCCCCTAACCTAACCCTCCCCCCCACGACTGTCCGCTCCCTTCGATCGGTTAGCCAGGTGTCCGGCTCCCGGCATAGGTCTAATGACAGGCGTCATTAGTGCCTTGCCGGGATTAGACAGTCGGAAGCCGGCGGTCAGGAATACGTCTGTAAGCTTCCCGACTGCTTCCCAGTAATATCATTGCCCTTATAATTTCAGATAAAAACACAATCAGAAGTGCCAGGTTTTAAAATGCAACGCTTAAAAATAAACCTCTGAATCTGTATACAAAGTGCTACGATGCAAATAAATCGGTATACAGTAGCACATTAAGACACATTCTCTTCTCTCAGCCCGCTCCTCTGCTCGCTGATGGTTCGATGTTCGGTTACACCCTTTTACATGGCACAGCTTACACAATGGTGGCTTCCTGCCTCCTCCAACCGCTTCTCCGCTATTTTCTCTATATCATAGTCCAACTGAACCTTCCCTCTCGTACGCACTGTCACTACTCAACTGCTATTTTTCTTTTTCGGTCTTTAAAACTTAATTCAAAAGTTTAGTTGGAGAATCATGCATACAGATATGCCGTTATGTGACTCTGCCAGCGCCTAGCATTTTTTTTGCCCTTAAATGCGTCTCAGTTGCAATGCGATTCAGCTAAGACACACTTGGAGACTGCACTTAATTTTGATATGCGACACTTGTATATCTATGTTTCACTTAGTCTGACTCTGTATACAAAGTGCTACAATGCAGTAGGCCAGTGTTGGCTCCAGCTGTTATGGAACTACATAACCCAGCATGCACTGCTACAGTTTTGCTATTAGGGCATGCTAAAACTGTGGCAGGGCATGCTGGGATATATAGTTCCACAACAGCTGGAGTGTCAAGGTTAGCCAACACTGCAGTAGGCATTGCTTTTTTCCATGCCAAATGATGTTGTGCTATAGATGCAGATGCGCATGACATGTTAGTTTTGGGTGGGAGATTTTCTATCATCCACCGTAATCTTGACCTTGCGCCAATGATTTTCACCTTTTCACTGAGCTCAGGTGATCGATAGATAGATAGATAGATAGATAGAGAGAGAGAGACAGACAGACAGACAGACCTTTAGTGGCATGAATGATAATTCGGCCAGAAAGCTAAAGGGTTTCATTAACTGCAATACCACATTCGTTGTTTACATGCAACAATGTCGATGAATAAAAAATATGTCTGTAAGACAAATAGTCCACTAAAGATGCAAATTTTGCCATTCATTCCAAATATAAAAAATGGTACAGGCAACACAGTGATCCAACACACAAAAACATTCCAGAAACCTTAACATTTATGGAACTTATAGGGGTATTCAATATGGGAGCGATAACATCGTTTTTGCGTTAATATCGCACTTATGATGTCATTATCGCAGGTTTTAGTTTTACACTGTATTCAGTTTCAAAGACTTATTGCAGTTTTGAAAAGTCTTTGATAAAAAAAGGTGATAACTTTTCACCATTGAATAGGTGTCGAAAAAAAGTGCAGAATTGGGGTTTAGGGGTGCAGGCTTAAAAAAAATAGCCTGCACCCCTGGGAATGACATTGAAAAAAAGGACTGTGTCAAAAAAAGTTTTCAAAAAAATAGGGACACCCCAAAAAATTAATTTAAAAATTGGGGTGAAAAGAAAAAAAAATTGGAAACAATTGTTTAACAACAGGGAAATAGGTTCAGGGCTATTCTGCAAGTATGCGGCAGATATTTTCTAGAATAGATTTATAGCGGCAGGTGCACTGTTGCAGAATTTTTAAAAACTTAGTTTAGGGACATCAAAATATGCTAGTACCCATTTTCATGTACCCCAAATTTGATGGGACCACTTAAAAAAACGAAAAAAAAAAATCTAAGTGCTCTTCTGCATCACTTCTTCAATGTCGGAAAAAACACCTGCTGCGGCTATTTAAATCCCCGACTTTCATTTAAAGGCTAAAACGGGGGAACCCATAGTGATCCCCCATGTTTTTACAACTTTAGGGGGGTCTTACAATTTCTTTAAGGAAAAATTCGTAACTTTACGCAAATCCAACTTCGGAGGCTCCCGTTTTCGTTAAATTTATATTGAATACGGGGATAAGCGGGCGCGCGCCCGATACTTTAACGCAGGTAAAAACTCTGATATGAAACGTTAACTTCGACAGTGAAGTTAACGTTTCGTATTGAATACCCCTCTTAAAATTGAACATGTGGCTATAGACAAAAGAGGGGGTGATTGGGCTAAACCTTTTGGATAGTAACACTTAATATGTCTTATTGGTTTGAACAAATTAATTGAATTTACACCTTTTATATTAACTAAAACTTTCCGATTTTCTAATTTATATACAGTACTTTATATGGTCTTAAAGATATTTTCTGAAAAATCATAAATTATTTCAGTATATATGAAATCATGAATGAACATTGCTGTCATAGTATATGAAAAAAAGGTATGCTTTAGGTAGGAATTGTTTTTTATTTTACATATTCTAGTTTTCCTTTTCAGGTAAGAAAGAAAATGCCAATAAGGCTTTTGTCATGTAATCTGGAAACACTGCAAGCTTGCCTTGAGCTTACCTGGGGCTCTATGTTGGATTGCTACTAGTACAAAATAAAGGTTTTTATATGTAGTAAACAGTAAAGACAACTTCCAATGTATTGCTATATTTAACTAACTGTACAGTATCACCTGGAACTTATTGCAAATATGAGCCATTCCAGTCTACAGTATTTTTTTTTAACATAATATACTACATTGAATATGTTAACATGAGAGAATCATGGCATTAATGAAATGTTAAATATTTTACCTAAATCTTGAAGTACATGCAATATTAATATGGTGGGGGCATTTTCTGTCACTGGATATGCTGGCAGAGACAGATCCCAGACCTCCAACAGGAGACTGGCACTGACAATTATGGTGTAGGGGAGGCATGCACAGTATGGGAGGTGAAACAAATTGCTGTACCAGAGTTAGGTGTAGGGGTGGTAAGCTAGAATTAAAAAAAATACTTTTAAGGGTTTGAGGCTAGGAGGCAGGATAGAAGTCTAATGGAGTGAGGACGGGCATTCCAGGGGTTAGGAGCAGCCCTGGAGAAATCCTCAATGTGAGAGTGGGAAGGGGCGATTATGAAGGAGGTGAGGCAATGGTCATTAGCAGAGTGAAGAGGACTTAAGACAAATATGGTAGATGAATTTTACAGGTGGACATGTAGTTCTTGTTTGTGCTGCTTTTAGTGGAGTCTCACGTGCCGCATCAGCCATCTTTTTTTTAAATATTTGTAACAAATCTTACCTTTTTTTGTCTGCAGCCCATCAGATGTGTGTCTGGATTGGAGAGAGACCCAGGGACTATGTAGTTTGGTGACTCTCTCAGGGGCAGTCTTTTAGAGTGGGATACAGGTTCACACAAAACCCTCTAATCTATATAACTCCCACTCTGTTGGTGCTTGTCGCCTGTCTCCAGGAACTAAGCACCCAAATCCAAAACATTAAAATAAAGAAATAAAACCTAACTAAAAGCTAGGACCTTTTCAATTAATTCAGAGAAAACATAGACAGAACAAAAAATACAATTACCTATAAATAAGATTAACTTTAACCTTTATGTAACATGTAAATAGAATCACAAGTTAACACTACTTACCCTCCTTTGATATAATCAAGAAATGAAACTTCTGTTTCCACTAGAAAAGACAGCAAAGTAACCTAAAAGCAAAGTAAAAATGGTTAGAGATGAACAGTGCAGTATACAGAGACTGTATTTCTTCACCACAAGTTAATCCTAAAGCTACACCTTTTCCTTCACATCATCCATTGACGTTACATACTGTATCTCACATTGACGTATTGCCCATTATAAATCCACACTCATTGTACGGTATACTACGTAACTGATGATGCACTGGTAAAGTCAGCAGTCATTTTTAAACTTAAAGTATAATCCTATTAAAGTCTTGTCTGTGAGTTAAGAATCTAAAATTAATTTCAAGCCTCTATTCAACTTACTCGTTTTTCTTCCTGAACATCTTGCATTTCTTTGTTCCTCTGATTAATGCAAATTAGCATCACTTGTAACTTTGCTGTACTGTACATTCTTTTCATGTAGAGATATAATATCCATGAAGGATTCTTAGAAACCCATAAGCTCAAAAACTCATTAATGCAATGATTATCCTGCTATTACGTGTGCAGCTACAACAAAGACACATCACCCACGTTTCAAATGGGTTGCAAGAGATTGTTTAAACAGGCCCAAGAAACTGCATCAAAATTTAGCTTCATGTCCCAAGCATCAGAAAATGGACACAGGATCAACTTGGGGGAAGTTTGGGTGTGCTAAAATTTTTGATCTCTAAATCACGTCGTCATGCCCTCCAAACCTGCCTCTTGGCCCCCCCTCTTGGGAGGTTAAAGTAGTAGTTTAGTGAATTAAAGGTGTATAATTTATATTTAGTACAGCTTAGAACAGTGATGGGTAACAGGCATCATTATGGCCACCGGCTACTTCCTACTTTCTGATCGGTCAGTCCATTTCTCTGCTTTATGCCCTGTTGGCCCCAGCTCTTCCTTGATTTAGCAGATTTTCATTAGGTCAAAAAGCAGAGGAGAGGACAAAACTTGATCTTATTCTTTGAATGGAGAAGCTGGCTTAAGTGATCACTGTTCTGAAATACGCATACTTCTCAACAGCCTGCATTTGAAAGAATAGTCCCGATTTCGGAGGACTGTCCCTTGAGCAAGATGTTCATCCATATTTGTGGTATTTGGTAGGTGTTCCACTGTTTCACACAATTCAGACAGGCATCTCCACCACGTGTGGCACAGAAAATTGCATTTTTTTAGGAATAAGTGTGCATTAGAGAGGTATGGCCATGCCTACTATGGGTGTGGCCTCATCCTCTGTCTTGCATTGGAGACCTCTGATGTGACTAATACAATGCATTGTGTTTTCTACCTCAATAGATAAGATTAATGTAATTCCTTTCTACTTCATGAACATAAAGTGAGGAAGTTTTCCACTTACAGCAGATTTTAAAGGCATTATTTATAATCAACAATAACAAGGGTAACAGGCTGACAGATGTGAACCTCTGCAGTATTGTACTGTACCTGTTTCAGTTACACTTTCAAAGGCTAGTGGAAAATCTATTCATCCAATCTGTAACATTTATCTTACATTAATATGCCTGTTGATTTATTATTACATATAAGCATGGGCGTAACTAGATAGGTGCAAGGGGTGCAGCTGCTATGGGGCCCATCTTCCTTGACAAAGTTACAAGTGTTATATACATTTTTCACCATTGGGTGGTACATAGGGTCCCTTACAAGCTTTTGCTATGGAGCGTTCAAATACCTGGTTATGGCCCTGCAGATAGGATTCTCTTTTTTTGATTAAATTAAGTTTTAACTTGCTACTGAAATTAAGGCTAATGTGTGACCCTTTTCAAGGCTAGAGGACTGCACATGTGGCTTACAGCAGAAGTAAAAATCTGATACCTTTTCCTTAGGTTTCAAAAATATTCCCGTGAACCAGAACATGTTAATTCAAAACTATAAGACCATTTCAAGTTCAATTCGTGAAATATATTTTAAACACAATTGTTGGCAACAGGAAAGTCTGCCCCAATATTAGTGTAACAACATTTATTTCTTTACATATTAATTTAATTTGGAGCAGACATGAGTCATTAAAAAGGGACCAAAAAATGAAAGAAATATAAAAGCCTCAAGTGAGGGCAACCTATACATACACATACCAAAATAATATTTATACTGAGATATCAGTTCTATAATCTCAACTTTTCCTGACAGAGAACAGTAAGAGAAAAAATAAATATTAAAAAGTTACTTACAGTTCCAGAATTCACATATTTTTTCTTTTTCCCTTTTTTCTTGGCATTTATTACCTACAAACATAAATCAAACATTAAAAATAGAGTCTAAAGAATATATTTAAAAAAAGGTAAATCTGGAATGAACTTAATAAAAAAGAATGTATGCTTATGGATATTTAAATGCAGTGCAGCTTCTTTAGATACTGCTTTATTTAAGAAGATAAAGTTATACATTTTATTTGTATTATTACTATAAAATAACACTGAATTGCTGTTGTGTTCGTTAGTAATATTTATGAAGGTAACACTTTCAGTCTTTTCAAGGAAATTTGTTCACACACTTGTTTTCATCCTGTTCCTATACTGCAGTATTATAAGGGTATAATCACTTATCAAAATACACAAATGATATGTTAAACCTGTTAATAAATAGTTAAACGTGCGTAAAAAAAAGCACGATTGTAAATGGATTATTTGAAATCATGTAGACTTCTAGAATACAGCACACGGTAGATGTGCAGCTGCAGCTCAAACCCACTCACACTCATGTATCGCAATTTATACAACAGCAAAAGCGTGATCCAGCAGCGTAAATCATTTAGCAACATTACAAGCTTGTTATTGAGAAAATGCATCTAATCTAATGTGAAGTGCATAGAATAAGTGTAATAATCTAGTGTAATTTGTGGGGATGCATGTTTTAATCTAGGTTATTTCTAAATTATGTTTTTTCACACCAGTTCACCTTGTGAGAATACCAGGAGAATGTTCTGCTCTTGCCCATATGAGCTACAACCCTGCCCATAGGTGCTATAGTCACCAGTTTTTAGTAGCACTGTTGAGCCACAATCTTCTGCTCAACTACCAGAGGGGTAGGGATCCAACTCCAATGTCTCCCCACTTTGGGGAGGTTAACAAAGTGGAAGAGTCACTGAGATTTCCCTTATCAGAGTGGGTGACAACATTCATAAATCTGTGACCAGTCTAACAGAAGCCATAAGCGGAAACTATCCAGGTAGAAACTTTTGGTTGCTTGGTGAAAGCAAGCACCCCTGTGGTGAGTGACTCTGGGCAGTCTAGCTGAAGACCAAGTTGAACACCCACTTTGCCAGACAAATGGAGAATCATCACACTAGATCTATGGGCAATCCATGCTTAGCTCAAATGTATAACTCTGTAGGCTTTTTCTGGGATGTGCTGTTCTAAAGTGAGCAGCACAACATGAGCGACTGCTAGTGGAGGAAGTCCCAGAAAGACTGAAACTAGTGGGCACAACTTCTCAAGGTGCCTCCGGTCAGCTGGGGACTGAGTATCCACCAAATGATAATAGATCTCACCGGGGCATAAAGACCTCTAGCTAAGCACAGGGGACCCATCTGGTGACATTAAAGAAAAGTGTAACCGTGAACCCGGATACACAAATTACAACATTCCAAACTACATTACCCGAATTCTAAGTATTGGGGAAAGGGACTGCAGAGCTTTTCTCCCCCTTCAAAGGGACTTGTTTCTGCATAGTCTCCAAAGATGGCAGTGACGTGCCATTACCTATCCTTTCAATATAAGGCCTTTTGCACTTTATACAAAAAACACATTTGTACCAGTGTAAAACAATAAAGTAAAATAGTGATATGTAAAAAACTATCATGTGCCTTTATTCACCTGATTTATTAATTCAAACATTCTGTACATCATAAGATGTAACAAAGCAGTATTTTAAGAGAAAAGTTGAAATTAAGCAAGGGGTGTAAATAAAGTTATATGTCAGAGATTCCCAAACACGGTACTCAAGGCTCCCCTACAATTCAGGCTATAGAGATATCCATGGTTGACCACAGGTGACTTAATTAGTACCTCAGTCAATTTGATTTAACACCTGTGCTCAACCATGGATATCTCCAAAACCTGAACTGTTGGGGAGCCTATAGGACCGCGTTTGGGAACCTCTGTTATAGGCTAAACTTTGAAGGAACAGTTTTACTCTTTTAACCACATATATTTCCAGCCAGACCTGCAATTTCTTAAAAGAACCATATTTTTCTATTGGTGGCAAATGCAAACACTGGAATATGGGCATTACTTGGTGTATATACAAAGTTAATAAATAAGCGCACTTGTTAAATTCATTATCCAGCTCAATGCCAGTAAGATTGACTCTTAGTGGCAGGGTAGGAAGTAACCTGCATCCCCTGAATATCCTCTACTCATGCCATTAGCCACTTTTTTCCTCATATGTCACAGGGTACTTCCTACTGCAATCGCTGATGGAGGAGTAATGGGATGCACAGAGGTACAAAGCTGGAAAGGAAAGAGCCTGAAAGAGATGTGGTGAGAACCTAATTTGTGCTAGTTCTAGTCTGGTGCAGCCAATACGATAGGAATGTTCCTGTACAAATACCGGGATTGCTATATTGTCCTAGCATCAGAGAAGAATTATAAAAATGACACCGCTACAGTATTCCTCTGGAATCTCTGGTCAAATTTAAGGGAAATTTAAGATGGTAACACATTAAACCATTATTTTTTTAATAATTATAATTAAAGAACACATTTACACACATCACAAAACAGATGTTTTAGAGGTAGAGTTAGTTCTCAAAAATGACTGATAAACCAATGGAATATGACTTCCTTTCATGTTTAAAAGTAACTATATTCACTGTACAGATTGGATATAACTCACCTCATAAACATTGAACTGCGACTGACCTCTAGACAACTCTCTGTAACTTGTTGAGAATTCACCAATATAATCATGGCTGAGAAAGATAAACCAAATGCCCCATTAGTATAAAACTTAAAAGCGAACAAACAGGCAACCAAATAACTGGAAATATAATTACAGAGAATGGTTGTACAAACACACTGTACATGGCCTGTGAGGGGAACACATAGTGAGGATATACTGTATACAGTACACAAAAAAATGCCCATAGTATGCACTAGCACATTAAACTAAAAACACATGATTTGGATAGTAGAAAAAAAAAAGTCAACAAATACAGAATTAATATGGCTTCATAAATAATTTATCCAGGTAGTTACATGACTTAGGTTTATATGCTTTGGGATTCTATTTATCATGTCTATTTGTGCTATATTTAGGGAAACTCCCTATTCATCAATCAATACAAGCTGCTATGGCCATCGCCCAGTATCGCCAGCAGTGGTGATACATGCAATAGCTTTGCAGTTTGCATTTTGTTAATTGATAAAAATAAACTATTAACACTTCTATTTTTGAAAGCATTCTTACTTTTCAGCATTTTTTCCACACTTGCCTAAAACTTTTACAAAGTAGTGTATATATAATTTTTAGCATTGACTAAATACAGATGTGTCCTCATACATCTAGCCTCTTTGTGCGCTAAACAGCCCTTCTAGTTGCACCATGTTGTGGCTCGGTAGCACCATAGCGTTGCATCATTTCCGGTACCCGGATGATGTGACTAATAGCCTCTAGCCTATTACAGGCTGCTCACTAAGTTCCCTAAGCAGCGTCGTGTCATTTCCGGTATCCGGATGACGCGACTAATAGCTTCTAGCCTATTACAGGCTACTCACTAAGTTCCCTAAGTAGCGTCGCATCACTTCCGGTATGTGGAAGACGCAGGCTTTTTTCAAAACAAACTCTAGGTCTCAGACTATAGAGCACCATGTCACTTCCTGTTTACGAGTAACATTAAGGCATTTGATAGGACACTGGTCGTTATATCATCATGACCTAATTATTTATCTGATGTGCAAAACACCTCAGCTGGATCACACCCTTAAACAGGATCTCCAAAAACGGTGGCCATTTTGGGTTAGCCCTTACACTATAAATAAATTAATTTCAACATGTATAATTTGTTTTATGTAATATTCGTGATAGATATGATGGCTTCTCACAACTATATATTGTTCTTTTGATGTTTTAACTATAATTATTATGCACAAACTAATTTTAATGAACTAAAAGTCGGCTATTTTGTAGTAGATTTCTAATTGTTTCAAATTACCAGTGAAGACACAATAAAATGTGGAAACAGGAAATTATGGACAAATTACCATAATGATGTTATAGCCCTATTTAAGCACCTTCAATGAGACAGGAACCTTATCCCTGAGGAAGTTTGTATAAAGGAAATGCGTTTGAAGTTCCTGTTGGCTATCCATCAACTACACCCACCGAGGAAATACTACAGTTGCTGAGAGTTCCCTGGAGTTGGTACCACTCTGGTTGGACAGGATCAGATCCCGGGTTGGGTGAATTTCTATTGAGTGATGTGCTATTTTGTCAAGAATTTTTAATGTACAAGTTTTTAATCTATATTTGTATAAAGATTTTTTTTGATATACTACAATATGATTTTTCTCTGTTTGTCCTTGGTGCTGGGCTATACTCTGAAGTTGTTGAACCAAATGAAGAGTCGGTTCTGAATTGTCACACCTCCAAGCAAAACTACACTGAGATAAGCTTACTATTTTTTATCAAATGTACGCACAATACCTATTTTATTTCTTTGAAATTTCTAAAAATACTACACTATCAGCACCCCCTTCTCTTGTTTGTATATATATATATATATATATATATATATATATATATAAAACAACATATACACACACACACACAGATGGGGGCAATTTAATTCTGTGCAGTGTTGGGTTGTAATGTCAGATGTGCTTATTATGTATTAAGGTAACTCAACAGTGCGAGATTGCCTGTGCACCATTATGGGGGGGACAAGACAAAATTGTCCATGTTAGTGGCTGTAATCTGCACAAGGTGGTCATTGCACAGAATTGCATCACCTTGTGCAGATCTGCATCTTTACATTTGAAAATGTATTTCTACATTATGATATTAGGTATTTTGAGCTAGGAAGATCACTTGACTGTTCAGTTCCTAAGATATTTGGGCAACATGAAAGATAAGGGGAGATTTATCAAAGCTTGGCGAGAGATAAAGTGGAGAGAGATAAAGTACCAACGAATGAACTCCTAATTGTAATTTTACAGGCTGTGTTTGAAAAATGACAGGAACTGGTTGGTTGGTTCTTTATCTCTCTCCGAGATTTGATAAATATCCCCCATAATTGCATGAATTGTGGTTTAGATTATCTTTAATATCATATAGCAATTGCTCCAGAAAAGTGTTTGAATAAGTGTGTATATGCAGATATAGGCAACATTTTCATGTTTTAATATTTTATTTCTTTTTATAAAACTTATATTGGTCAATCCTTTGGCCTCATGTATATTACACCATATAACAATTGAAGTCTAAGCACTGTTTACTTTTGGTGAATTTGACAAAAAGTAATGTTTAATTCTTTTCACTGAACTAGCTGCTTGAATAGTTTTTAACTGACATTTTTGTAGAAATATTTTTTTCTACCCATTGTGGCAAGTTTTTTTATATTTTTATTGGTGAGCACCTGAATTTAATTTTTGTCGGTCTATAATATTTGCTACACTTTTTGGCAAATTAGTCTGAATTGTTCCATATTGAAGCAATGGGAAAAGGGATAAAAAGCTAAATGTGAAAAATAGAAATTTTTTAGATAATAGCATTTGCAAAGTAAAAATAAATATGACACTGAATAAAAAATGCTGTGCCGAATAATAATTGTTTTATACAACCGTCTTCATCCCAAAAATTAATTATATGCACACTACTAAATTATATATTTTTGATTAGATTATATATGTGTACAAAGAAAGAAAGTTAGAAAAAGACAGTCTACACTATAATAGTTTCTCTTCCATATAAATAAAACACATATTTAACGGTCATATTTTATTAAAGTTCGTTAACTTGTGTACTAACGTCTGCTTCCAGTTACCCTACATTCAATATTTATGTGAAAGAGGAAGATCTCCTAGATTGATATGAGTAGTGATAAAGTTACTTATTTTTTATTTTTTTTAGCATTTACATGTCAATTTGATAATCAATAAACCAGAAGTTTTCCTCAAAGCCCCTCCCCACCCACACAGACACACATTTTCACCAAAAAAGGGGGAACCAATATTTAGGAAATTGCTTTGAAAAGCAGTAGAAATGTTGTCGCTGGTTTGAGACACTCAATTTTTTCAAAATCAGTGGAATGAAAAATTAAATCTTTTTAGTCATCTATGAAAGTTTGTCCATTCATTTTGATGCAATTTCCAGCATGTGATACATATAGAAACCCAATTGGATTAGCTGGTCAAAAGAAAAGACTGAGAAAGCTCTGGTCATAATAAAAAGCTTGGGTAGTATGATCACCTCCATCACAATCCTATAAAATCCCCAGTGTGACACAGGCTTTGCTGGTTTGTACAAAAACTGGGAGACCACAAGATTGGAGTCTTCTTGCCAGAGTGAAAACCAGTCCCAGGTTGGTACCTCCATGGGGGTTGGGCAAGCTTCTCCTGGCTTGAAATATTCAGGTTTTGACACTGGCACTGTCCCTATTTTTGGCATGTTTGATGCAATAACAGCTATTCTTATTCTTTAGGCTTTAGATGTAGTTAAAAGGCAAAAAGGTGTACTATTATCACATTCGGTCAACATGACATTGTGGGGATAGTAGTACTGAGAGGCTGCGGAAAATATTTTAAAAGGTTTGGTAGATACACTATTTACATATATAATAGAAAAAAGTGTTCTTAATAATACAAATCAGGTTATGTCCCATAAGCCAAATACTGAATTCAACTTAATACAATTTTTTTTAAAGTAGTATACTGGAAGACAGAGGCACCAAGATGGGAAAAGGCCCATGACTGCCAAAGACCAGCAGCGATAGTGTGTACATAACATGGCCACATCCCCTATAGCACAACACGGTCAAAAAAGTTCAAAAAATTCCCAACGCAGCATGGCCACGCTCCCATTTACATAGAACGAGATACAGTCTTCCGATGGAACTAATCGTGTAACTTTATTCCTGATGGAAATGAACTTGTAACTTTATGTGAGAACAGGCACCTTTGTCTTCTTGAAGAAAGAGTACTGTGAGTGTCCATGTACATACATTATATATATATTAGTAATCCACGGACCGGCACTCAACAAGCTGTGCATACCACATAAACTGCTCCGGTGCCTTCCCATAGGGTGCCAACAGGGTGTCCAAAATACAAGTCCAAAAAGGCGGCACTCAGACTTGAAATGCAGGTAAAACTTCAGTTTTAATTATCGACATTTCGGAGGACAAGCCTCCTTTCTC